>PVIR01045253.1:0-10812 GCA_004026965.1 Petromus typicus
CCTGATTTCCCCTTTCTGCTCCCAACACTCTCTCCTAGCACCACACCCCATTGCTATTGATACCAGAAATCCACCAGACATCCTGGCCATCTCTCCTGCGCCCACGACAGGCAGCTGCTCCACAATTTCTAACTTCCATGGTCTCCAAGGTTCTTGTGAGTCCAACACTTTGCTCTGCCTCCAAGGCCAGCACTGAGGTCCAAGCTTTGCCCTCCTGGACCATTGCACAGAACTAGCACCCTGCACTTTCTCCTCTATTGGCAGGGTCACAAAATGATGTTTTCAAAACTAACAGAAGCATGCCACTTCTTTACTCTAAGCATGTGGATGATTTCCCACTGTGTCTAGGGATTCAGTCCAGAATTCCTTACATGGCTTAGAGGGCCCTACATTATCTGCTTCTTCCTGCCTCTCTGACCTCATCCTCCTCTTCTTTGTTTGCTTACTAACCCAGCCACAGTTCCCCTCTATGGTATTAAATGCATTAGCCTTTGCTTTCTCTATACCACCACCCAGTCCACCTCTCCCCACCACTGCTAACTGAAAGTCATACTCATCTTTCAGCTCCAGCTTTAATATCTCTTTCTCAGCCATCTCTTATTCCCTAGACTTGGCTGAACTTCTTGAAGTATGATACTCTAATCCCCCATTCATTTCTGCCAGGAGATTTCAAAACTAATTGCAGCAGTGTAGTCATGTTTATTTATCTTTTTTTTTTTTGCAAAGTCTGACCCTCACTACCTAAAGCAAGAGAAAGATCCACACTTGAAATGATATTAAAGAAAATAAAGACCTTCCTTGTCTACAGTATTGTTTTTAGCCATTACATTAAAATGTCATTCTTCAAATAGATAGCTTAATAAATGAAATTCTGATATCATGTGAGTTTTAAATGAAAGCACAGTGGGAAAATGACAATATAGAGATATGTATTTTTATTATAGATATATTACACATACACATGCACCACACATGTACACACACACACACACACACACACACACACACACACATCACCCCACCCTCTTACACTCAGGTCAATAACAACCACATCAAATGTTTGTAATACTCTTGCCATCCATTTCTCTAAGACTGAGCCCCAGCTTTATTGTCTCTTCTCCCACCTGCCGGATATGTTTCAATTGCCAGCTGGAGCTTATGAGCCAAGACGGCACTCTTGGCCTGACTGTCATCCAGGTCAGGCAATAAAACCATTTCCAGTGGAGCATCCAATGTCATTTGTTGACAAAGTTATAGCCTGTGCATTTTCCTGAGGTGAATTCTCATGGTGTTTCCAAGAGGACAGCACTTTAGAGGGACAGAGCTTGTTCTCCCCCGTGGGCTGCACTGGAGAGCTCAAGTGACCATCTGCAGTGGCCCTGGTCCTGATTGGGTTCGACCTTGGTGGATTGTTTCCATGTCCACCAAGGACGAGGATGATAGGTATTTGTCTCTCCCATGGCACTGAGCAGTGCTGGACTTCCAGGAGACACAAAACAGAAACTGATGAAAATAAGTACACAATTCAGATGAGACTTCTGCATGAGAGTTGAGCATATACCCAAGAGTCAATAGAACTGAATGATGAGGAAAAACAGCAAGAAGAACTTGGTCTAAAACAACAATGCAAAACTTAGACTGTATACATTGAAGTAGACCCATTTGTCCTTAATAATTTTCAAAATAAGAAAAGAAATTACCAGTAAAAGGATACAAGAAGGAAGAATAGGTGGTGATACCTAGAGGAAGGTTCTCTAACCCAGACTTGTAGGGTCAGGAGAAGCTTCTGGAGGAAGTGACATGGAAGAATGAAGAGTGAGCCATTCTGAACAGGGTCCAGGGCAAACTCAGCAAATGCAGAACTTTTTTTGCCTGTAGGCAAAAGAAAGAGGGAGTTCCCCTCAGGAAATCAAAGTTCAGTCCACCTGGGCAGCTAATGACATCTAACTCTCTGGTCATGAGTGCGATATAAATTCTACTTCAACTCTCCCCACCAAGCCTTTTTAATTCACCTTTCCATGACCTCTTTCTTTGAACTTGTTCTTGGTGGCTCAATGATTATTTTGTCCCCTTCTGACATCCTTGTGTTCTCTGTGGCTGCTGCTTCTCAGCTTCCTCGACACACTCCTTTCTTCCACTCATTCCTCAGTGCTCCAGCCCTCTTGATCATGCTACGCTACATCCATTAGCTAAAAATTCTGATTTTAAAATGCAAATTTGATCATGTCAGTCCTTCTTAAAACTCTTCCATACTTTGTTTTTATCAGCTTGAATTTGTTTTTATTTTTATTTTTTTTTTCTGTTTTGGTAGCACTTATATTTTCCCTTCACAATGACTTATCCTTGGGCTGTGATATTCTCACATGACAGTAGAAAAACAAAATGTGTAAGTCATCCGGAAAATCTGAGAATTGCGCACAGAAGCCTTACATAAATTAAAATGAAGCATAAATTTACAGGTACAAATGCAAATTGTTTTGCAATAATAACAATTTAGCCTGGTGATATTCTGCTGGATAAAAGACTGGATAAGAAAGAAAATGGAGTCATAGGTTTGGGTTAGTTGTCTTCCAGCTCTGCTGGAAGGCTGTAGGAAAGTTGTGATGATTCATTCATAAATTCTGGCCAGCCTCTAGTGCAATCCAAAATTTGTCACTAGAAGTCTAGTGAATCTGTTTGTCCTCAGATGAGTGAAGAGCTCAGAATAAATTGTCAGTCAGGCAGACTTATCAGACTGAGCTGATCCCCTTCCATGAACATGGTGTCCCGCGTCTCCCAGCAACTCCCATGTGCTGATTTTAACCAAGAATTTTAGAAAATGTATTATAAAGAAATTGTTAACTTGAGGGCAGCATGCAATAGTGCTGCTGGCCTGACTCTCACACAAAGGTTAGTGTCTTTCTGAAAAGGTACATTCCAAAGAAATGAGTTCAGCAGACAATGCATACCTGAAGCAAGCCATTTTTTTTATTGAGACAGGGTCTCACCTTGTAGTTCAGGCTGGCCCTGAGCTCAGCCTCGAACTCACAACAATCCTCCTCTCTCTGCCTCCTGAGTGCTGGGATTACAGGTGTGAGGCACCACACCCAGCACTGTGATATGTGATACTAATTACTTTTAATACATTACTGCTTCTTTATTTGTGATACCATAGTATTAAATGCCAATGAAGATTTTCTTCTTTTTTACACTTTTGAAACTTCTTTTCAAATGGGCATATCTTAGCTGCTTTTCTTGTTGCTGAGACAAAATTCCCAACACCAAAAGTTAAACAAAGAAAGGGTTATTATAGCTCTCAGTTTGTGGAGGTTTCAGTCTATGGTTGGCTAACCCTAAGGCAGGGTGATGTGACCCAGAGACACCGAAAAGGAGGTGTACAGAAGGCAGCAAGCAATAAGTGCAAGTGACAAGCAGCCGCAGTAGCCCTCTTTTTGACCCTTATATGTTACCCAGGCTACTGGCCCTTAGGTAGGTAGCACTCACATCTAGAGTGGGGTATGCTTACTCTTACCCAGAACCATGCCAAGCCAGTGAGCGGACTAATTTAGTGACCATACACGCTTCGTCCTAGCCTCAGACAGTCTAGATCCAGCCCCCTCTGAAAAGCCTCACCTGGGCACCACATGGCACTGTAGGAGAAGACCTACATAGAAGCCATAACATCACAAGCCTTTCCTGGGTCAAACATCTCATACATTTTTGTGTAACTTTTTATTTGATCTTATTCTGTTGTCTCTTGATCTCTGATCCTGATGTGGAAAAAACTGGAGCAGGCTTTTTTTCTTTGAAGAATGAACGACCAGCTGTTATTTTGAGATACACTTTAAGACTCTGTCTTTCCTTTAATTCAATGATTTCATCAAGCTTAAATTCATCTTGTCAGTTATATTTTTTTAACTTGTTAGCAAAGCAGCTTTTCGATTTTCAGATTTTTAGATATAGGATGTTTTCCTAATAGATTACAAATATATTTTGTTCCTTTTGTTTCCCCTTCATTCAAAAATAGCAACCATACGCATATTTGGTCTTCAGGGCAGACTTCTGGTTGGCAGCTAGCTCACAGACAAAGTGCAGTATATGTGTCTGCCATCCATTTGCAGGCATTTGTAGTGAGCAGTGAACAGGCCAAACTCCGCAGTGCCGCCTGCCAACCCACAGGATATTAGCCAGACACAGTTTTTGCATTTAGAGGAGAAATAATCTGAATTTCCATTGTGGTTGGCTCTGTCCATGTTCTAAGGTTAGCAATCCCAGGGTTCGTGCCAGTGCTGGCCAAGCAGGTGGTCATGTGCTGGCAGGTAGGTCCTTTCCGGTGGAAGCATCAGAGCTCATGGTTGAATTGAAAGTCCTCTAGCAAAGGCCATGCATCCTGCTCCTGAGGAGAACCATCCTACAGAGCTGGAGCCGTGACTTTGTCACCAAAGATGTTTACCCGACTGTCAGGGAACATAGTGCTTTTAGCAATAGGGGCATTTAACAGCCATAGTCCCTCAGTTGACATCGAGGATAGGGAGGCACGTCATCTCCTTGGCATCATATAGAGTTTTCTTCTCTCCTTTGATAGCAAAGCTGTAACTTTTCCCCACAATGTTGAAAGAGTCTTTCAAGTCTCAGCTCACTGCATCTAAAAATAGCATGACAGGGAACAAGCACAACTGTCATTCTGCAGGTGCTGCCTTCCCCATGTCTGTAAGGCCAGAGGCACAGGGGACAGTGTGACCAGAATAACAGCACACGCACAGCTGGGTGTGGAAGGTGCCGAATCGGATCTGTGGGAAGCAGCCTTGAGGTTCGGGGAGCTCTGTAAGTGATCAAGGCCGTGTGCGGCAGCAACAGGGGTCTCCCTGTCCCAAGGATGATGCTCGACTTCTCCATCCTGCCCCGAGAAACAGGACAGCATGTCCTAGGGGTCTCTGGGGGCAGATACCTCTCGTGTTCCGGGTTCATAGTCCGCAGCTGTCTCTGCACCACACCTGTGCTGGCCTTCCGTGGCTTTGGCAGAAAAGAGAGCAACCCGGCACAGTTCTGGAATGAAAGTAGCGAGGGTTGTGCAACTGTATGAATGCTCCCCAAACCACTAAACTGTACACTTTGAAAGGCCGAATTTTATGGTATGTAAGTTAATCCTCTGTACACACAGCCCAAGGACAAAGATGAAAATAAGCCTTTCAGAAGTAATTAACTTATCAACCTGGAAGTTGTAGATAAAATAAGTTTGTCGAAGTGTTGCTAATTCCTGAAATTAGGTTGTAGGGGCTTATTAACCATTTATTTCTAAGAAATGAAACAAATGCCCCTGCTGTCTAACCCAACAGTTTTCTCATACTTAGATCACTTCATGTCGCAAAGTAGACCAGAGAAAAAAGACTTACTCAGTATGCTGTTACAGTTTGCTTCCATCTTTTCTGCATTTCTCAAATACTCTGAGTCACGCCCTCTAAGAGTTCAGGATATAATGGAGCACAGAAGAGGAGTACTCTCAACCCCTGGGACTGAACTATCTAGCAGGAAATCCAGGCATTTAGGGTGTAGATACAAATAAACTCCTAGGAAAAGAGTTACAGATTTAAAACAGACTAAGGAATAGGTGTTATTGCTTAGACCTGACCAAACAAATACCTCTTTAAAAGAGCCACACAGAGAAAACATAGTCATGTTTAAAACACACATATTTGAATGAATTTGCATTTGAGAAAGGCACTACATCTAAAAAGTTGCAGGCATAAAAACTAAATGAGCTGGATCTGTTGAAGTGCACTGGCAGTGATCCATGCTCTTATTTGTTGTTAGTTTATTTCTAAGAATATACATCTTTAAACCAACTACATTAGTTTCTTCTTGCAAGACACAAATAGTGCGGGGTGGCCTTCAGTTGACTCTTGCTTTGAGATCCCAAATGTATCTTAATGCAAGTTTCCCTTTGCCTGTCTAATAATGAGGTTGGACAAAAATAAAAGCTGCCTCAGATTGCAATGTCCGAGGCATTCATTAAACTTAATAATCAGTGCTTTCATATTGAAGCTCTGTGCCCAATGTTGATCGGTCCTTTATTGTGTTCAGTTTGCTAGTATTCAAGCAGCAAGGAGCTCACAAAAGCCATCAGGTGGGTTTCCGTGGCAGCGGTCCTCCTTTTATTATTCACTTTTGTAACATGACAGTTTGCGAGTACTCACCATGTCACTACTTAATGAAAAGAAATGGAATATTGGTAATGCCGCAGTAGTAAGGAAGTTGGCCTCGGGTGCCACTGTAGGAAAACACCTGATGTCCTCTTAGGTTTTCTTTTGAACTACTCTCCCCTAAGTTGTTTCACGTTATTGCTCTATAGATAAATAGAGCTAGATCATGAGCAGAATAGTGTGAACAGTGCCGAATCTTAGGAAAGATAAATTTGTAATTGTATGCTAATAAGAGTACAATGTTAAAATGTAGAAGAAAAATTCAGTCTTTCAAGATATGAGGATTGACTTGAGGAATGAAAATGAATCTTTGTTGAGTTCATATATGTGTCCATTTTTCCTAAGGACTCAACACCTCAATTTGTTCCTTGATTTTACTGTCTAAAATAAATGTGTACTCCAAAGTGTCACCTCTCTTTGGTTATGAAGTGGTAATCCAAGGTCAGAGCAGCAGGTAAAGACTCTACTGCACAACTGGTCTTGTCTGAGGTCAATAGTGAAGTCAACAAGTACTCATTTAGTGAAAAGAAAAAATTACCAGGGTATCTGCTCTGCATTCCTATAAAGCATCATTTCTGCCACTTAGGAAGAAAGTGAATTTAATTTAGTCTGCCTTTCTCCATACAGGTGAGGAGGGCTAAAAACATGTTAACTAGTAGGTCTTTGGTGCCTCCATTTAGCCAATTTAATGTGTGACATTTCTACAAGGCATTGTACGGTTTCCCTTGTCAATTTAACCTTCAGTATAAATAATGTAAGGAGGCGTAACATCTCTGAGGATACAAGTTTTTGTTGTGTAGTACATACCTCTTTAATTAGTCAAAAAACTTTGCTTTAATGGAGAACAGAAACTAATAGAGAATTACAACCCAATCAATAGGATAGTAGAACATTTATCAATATTATGTTCTTAACATTAAACTACCTAAATATATAAAGCAAATATTGTAAACCCGAAGAGAGATGGACAGCAATACAATGACAGTAGGATACTTTCTGTTTTAAGAAGCAGATCATCCAGAGAGAAAATCAGTGAGTAAATAGCAGATTTGAACAACACTATTGATTAAATGGGCCAAGGAGATGTTTACGTTCCATTCAGCAGCAGCAAGGTACACTTTCTTCCCAAGCACATATAGAATGTTGTTCAGAATGGAACATGTTAGGTCACAAAACAAGTCCTATCCTCCCAAGGGACTTTTTCCAATTATAGTGGAATGAAACTAGGTATCAGTAGCATAAGGAAAGTGGGATAATTCATAAATATATAGAAATTGAACAATATAATCTCAAACAATCATTCTATTAGAAAATAAATCAAAAGAAAGTAGTAATACTGTTATAGTGTGCTGTTCCACCAAAGTATCTACAGATTTGAGGCAATCCTTGTTAGTGACATTTTTTTACAGAAATAGAAAAAAAATAGTTCTTTAATGTATATTGAACTACAAAAAAACCACAAATAGTCAAAGCAGTTTGGGTCAGTAATAAAGCAAGAGGCATGACACTTCTCATTTTGAAATATATCATGAAGCTATAGCAATCATGGCTGAATGGTATTGCCAGAAAAAACTGCTGTATGGACCCATCAAGACTGAATCAAGAAGAAACTGATGCTTGAACAGCCCAATAATGATCCAGGAAACACGCAGTAATCAAAAACAAAGAAAAGTCGGTCTCTCGCTGGTCCTAGATAATCAATACAAAGTTCCAAAAGAAGACCACACGTTTAGTAAATAGATCTTAGAGAATGGACCAAGAGCAAGCCATTGTGAAAGGAAAGATATTTGAGTGGCACTGGGAAAGCTGGGCAGTTCACATGGAAAAGAGTGAAATCAGATTTCTATTTTACACCTTGTGCAAAAATCAACCCTCAGGCCAAGGAGTTAACTCAGTGGTTCCGGCGCCTGTCTTGCAAGCGCAAGGACCCGGGTTCGATCCCCGGTAACTACATACCATACTGAGTGTGGAGACTCACGCCCAGCAGCAACCAGTACCACATACCACAGTGCCAGGCGTGGTGGCTCACGCCTGTAATCCCAGCACTTGGGAGGCAGAGACAGGAGGATTGCTGTGATGTGAGTTTGAGGCTGAGCTCAGGGCCAGCCTGAACCACAAAGTGAGACCCTGTCTCAAAAAACCTAAAAAAAAAAAAAAAAAAAAAATCGACCCTCAGTGAGTGAAAGACTTAAATGTAAGTCCTGTAACTAAAACTTCTAGAAGAAAACTGGCTTGATACTGGCTTTGGCAATGATTCCATAGCTATTACACCAAAAAATATGCCACAAATAAAACTTGGATAATTAAAAACCTTTATACAATGAAGGCAACAATCAACAAAGTGAAAAGGCATTGTGAAGTGCATGTTGTATATCTGATAAAGGGCTAGATTTTTTTTTTTTTTTTTTTTTTTTTTAGGTTTTTTGAGACAGGGTCTCGCTTTGTGGTTCAGGCTGGCCCTGAGCTCAGCCTCAAACTCACATCACAATCCTCCTGCCTCTGCCTCCCGAGTGCTGGGATTACAGGCGTGAGCCACCACGCCTGGCACTGTGGTATGTGGTACTGGATGCTGCTGGGTGTGGGTCTCCACACCCAGTATTGTTATGTGGTTACCGGGGAATCGAACCCGGGTCCTTGCGCTTGCGAGACAGGCGCCAGAACCACTGAGCTAACTCCCCGGCCCAAGGGCTAGATTTTTAAAAACCAATAGCCTTATTTTTTAAATGAGAAAAATGTCTGAATAGATACTCCTTCGATTAGATATATAAATGGCCAGTGAGTGTATGAAAGAATGCTTTTCTTTGATAGTAACCAGGAAAATGCCAACTAAACTATAGTAAAATTTAAACTACAAGGAGGTCACACCTCTTAGGATGACTATTATTTTTTAAAGTATTAGTGAGGATATAGACAAAAGGAAACCCTACATTGTGATGGGGTTGCCAAATGGGGGAGATTATTATGGAAAGGAACATGGAGGATCCTCTTTTTAACTAAAAATAGAACCTACCACATAGTCCAGCAATTCCATTTCTGGATATGTACCCAAAATAATAGAAGTCACAATTTCCAAAGAGGTATGCGGCATTCACTGCAGTATGGCTCACTGTAACAAAGACAAGGAAACAACCTAAATGTTCATGAACCAATGAACGAATAAAGATGCCATATGCATACAGCAGAATATTATTCCATCTCCTTAAAAAAGGAAGCTCTTCTGTTTGCTTAAAGGTGGATCAATCTGGATGATATTATTTTGAAGTTCACAAAAGACAGGGTCAAATGATGGCTACTGGGGTGTGAAAGGAGGAAGACTGAAGGAGGTGTTAGTCAAAGCAAATGATATTTCAGTTATGCACAGTGTGTAAATCCTCGAGATCTGCTTACAGTACACGTAGATACCAGTACTGCAGTGTGCACTTAAAATTGTTAAGAGAATAGATCTCATGTTAAATACTCTTAAATACAGCAGGAAAGAGGGAACTTTTAAAGCCATAGTTTGTTTATGGCATTGTTTGTGGCAATGGCTTCACAGGTGTACACTGATTTTCAAAATCATCAATATTTATGCATTAAAAAGTATGCTTTTTTGTGCATCAGTCATAGGTGAACTTTAAAGTAAAGTTAAATAATTTTACATACCCTAAGAAACTTCTAAGAGCTGGATGAGGCTTCTCTGAGGAGCAAGACAGGAACCCGGAAGAGACTAAGAGTCGTAGTTTTGGGGGAAGAAATTTCAGCTGTTCAAAAGTTTGAGCTTTTGGTGCTTCAGTTCTGATTAAAATTAAAGCAAACTTTAGGAAGGAACAATGTGACTGGGTTTTGTACCGTCCCTTCTTCCGCTAGTAAAGGTGAACTGCTATGGTGCTGTATAGCAGCCACATGACCACTGTCTTAGGAATCTGTCTGAAGTCAGGAACTGCATCTGCTAGACGGGAACTCAAAACAGGGACCACATCTGTCAGCCCAGGAACCCATCACAAGTTCAAAGACCCCATCTGCTTCACAGGCTGCTGTGTTGGTGTGTCTGACCTCCCAGTTCTGATAATGTCTTGTAAACAACAAAAAAAAAATTATTTTGCCTGGGTCACAGCAGCATCTAGATATAGACGTGCCCATCTAGATAAGGAAGGCTTCACTGCACTCTGACACTGGACACTGGCACAAAACAGGTGCTCAATAAGTGTCTGCGAAAGGGGTCCTTTAGTAAGCAGAGTTGGTGATGAAAGAGAGAGACTGGTAATTCAGTGAACTTAGAAATCCAGGGCAAGGGTAGGCAGGGCATTATTTATAGCCTAAAAATAAGCAATTCCCAGGTGGATAGAGAGGAAAAATGGTAGAAAAACTCTGAAGACAATTTCTGCAAAATACAGAAAATCATGACTTTCTGTTGTGGAATTCAGGATGTTCTTCTTCCTCCCCTTCCAGTTCCAGTGAGCAGTCGCTCCTGCTGCAGCCAGCTCTGATGATGGCTCGGGTCATAACAGTCCCCCGCTGAGTCCCCGCCTCCGTTCCATAAGAACACGTGTTCCCTACGGTGCTCAGTGTGTCAGCCTGATGGCGGGCACCTGTGTGCTTTAAGAAGTTCCAAACAATTAAAGTTCTCAAGAAAACAGTCATGAGTTTATTAAGG
>PVIR01045254.1:0-10812 GCA_004026965.1 Petromus typicus
TGTCGGTGTGCGGTTTCATCCTCCTCGGGGATATAAGTTCCCTCGCTAGATCTGGACTGTATGGAAAATCATTTCCTAACCCAGCCACACACGATTCTTTCTGCAGAAAACTCATCAGTGTGTGACCTTTTGAGAAATAAAATAATACTACGCGAAAGGAGGGGTCTCTTGGCAGCAAACTGAGTAGTGGATGAGAAACATTACAATAAGTTCGTCCGTGCAACCTAGCAGTTTGAGGACAGCACCAACCAGCCTTTTCTGGTAAAAAGTGGCTGATGAACCTCAAAATAGTCTATTTTAGTCTCCTTTCTAGTCTCCTGGAAAGATAGTTTTAAATTTCTCGTTTCTCTTAATCATCGCTTGTCAATTCGAAATCGATAAATTTAAAGCATTCTTTTATTTTCTCCTTGTAAGGTAAAATTAGAATAAAGTTAATGAAAAATTTCCTCAAATGTACAAGTACATTGTCTTGCTGGATAATAATGAGTGATTGGGGGATGCACAGAATTCCACTGAAAAAGCATTAAACGGGGTGATTTTTTTTTGTTTGTTTTTTAGGTTTTTTGAGACAGGGTCTGGCCTTGTGGTTCAGGCTGGCCCTGAGCTCAGCCTCAAACTCACATCACAGCAATCCTCCTGCCTTAGCCTCCTGAGTGCTGGGATTACAGGCGTGAGCCACCACGCCCCGCACTACTGTGGTATGTGGTACTGGTTGCTGCTGGGTTGAGTCTCCACACCCAGTATGGTATGTGGTTTCCGGGGATCGAACCTGGGTCCTTGCGTTTCCAAGACAAGTGTCAGAACCACTGAGCTAAATCCCCGGGTCAAGGGGTGATTGTATAAAAGTCAATATAAGTGAATCTGATGCTGGTGGTAATCCCATCTACAAGGTTCATAACAAAACTCTCCTTTGGAAAGCTGTCTTGTAAGAATGGATAACTCTATAGTGTCTTCATTCCATCATTAATTTAGGTCAGGAAAAAAATGTGACTGATGTGCCCAGGTATTGTAATTATTAATGAAGACAAAGTGTTTAAAATGTGTGTTCAGTGCATTTGCCCAAATATAGCTCATTATCTTTCAAAAGATCATAAGCATCTCCTCTGGCCCGAACATACTTGTTTAAATGAATTAAAATAAAATAATTGCCTAAAATCTTGCCTAATATTTGTTAAATATTGCATTTATTTTTTCTTTTATATACTTGTGGATGTTTGTTGTCAAGATTTCCTTGGGAAATCTAGGTTGGGACTTACCTGCCACAGTGATTTTCTTTTTTCTGCTACCGTAAACATCCTTCCAGGGCTGATGACAGTATTTTTGTAGAATTGAGTCCTTAGGAAAATGCTGGATAATGTGATAAAGTGCCTTCAGGTGATTGTACTCTTAAATTCATTCTCAAAAGATGTGTTTTGAACTCGTTTGCTAATACTGTATTTTCTAAATATTTTACCTAATAATGGAAAAAATTTAATTTTTATCCTCTTTGGTGAACAAGAAAGTCGGACATTTTTTGGCCAGGTTAAAGAATCCTGTATTTGTTTTTAGCAAGTCTGAACACATATCTTTGACAAACTGTTATCACTCTATTTTAGTTATTGTTGTTTTAGAATATATTTTGGTACTTTCTTTTGAAAAAAGCTTTGAGTTCTTTTGCATTTTTTTTTCCAAATAAAATTGAGAACCATCTTTTCAATTTCTATGAAAAATCTTTTTGGAATTTGGTGATTGTGTTGAATTTATAAATTAATTTGAGAAGAGGCATTCTTTTGAGTTTTTCTTCTAGAATAGATATATTTTGCTGTATTTTAATTTTTTTGTAAAATAAGCTAACAGGTCCTTTAAAATAGCATACTCTAAGTCTTGCTTAATAGAATACTTTAGGTACCTAGAAATTTTTTGTGTCTATTCCAAAAGGAAGACATTCTTTACCTTATTTATTTATTTATTTATTTAGGGTCTTGCTTTGCAGTTCAGGTTGGTCCTGAACTCACTATGTAGCCCAGGCTAGCCTCGAATTCATGGCAACCCTCCTTCCTGTGCCTCCCGAGTACTGGGCTTACAGGCATGAGTCACCACACCTGGCATTGTGGTATGTGGTAAAGGCAGTCAAACTTAGGACCTTGCGCTTGCCAGGCATACACCAGAACCACTGAGCTAAATCTCTGGCCCGTGTTGCTATTACTTGATTCTCTTACCTTCATTTTAGTTTTAGCACTTCTGTATATTTCTGTAATCATTGTGTTTATTTTCACCTGTTTTGGCACTTGAAATAGAATCATACTGTATATGATATGAATTGTTTTCATTAAACATTATGTTTCTAAGATTCACCCACGTTGAAGCATGTGCCTGTGGTTCAGCAGTTCAGAAACTTTTTGGTCTCAGACTTCTTTACATTTTTAAAAATTATTGAGGGCAAGGAATATAACTCAGTGGTTCTGGCGCCTGCCCCACAAACACAAGGTCCTGAGTTTGATCCCTAGTACTCTCCCCCCAAATTATTGAGGGCTCCAAAGATCTATTGTTTATGTAGATTATATCTGTTGATAATATCACATTAGATAGTAGAACTGATCAATTTTAAATATACCGTATGTATTTACATTTTAAAATCCATTGCAGGGCCAGGGATTTAGCTCAGTGCTTCCAGTGCCTTCCTTGCAAGTGCAGGAGCCAGGGTTCAATCCCTGGTAACCACACACCACAGTGCCAGGTGTGGTGGCTCATGCCTGTAATCCCATCACTTGGGAGACCTGGGATTGTATTGCTGTGTATTGCTGTGAGTTTGAGGCTCAGCTCAGGGCCATTCTGAACTACAAAAAAGTGAGACCTTGTCTCAAAAACAAATAAACAAACAAACATAACAACCCATTGCATCTTAATGTAATTTACTTTTTTTGTGTGCCAGGGATTGAACTCAGGACCTTACACTCACCAGGCAGACACCATGCCACTGAGCTGAATCCTTAGCTATAATTCAAAATTTTAAGGTAAAGTTGTAAAATATTACTATCAAGAGTGATATTGTTTTACCATGTTTACAAGACCTTTAATGTCTCTTTTATCACCAAAACTCTGCTTTGTCATTTTAAGTCTATTGCAGTCTCTATTGTTTTGGCTGAAGTATAGGGAGAAAAATCTGACTTAACTTAGCTAAGTGTTTGGAAAAGGAGTATTTTTAATAACCTTTACTTGTAGTTTCTTTTTATAATCATCACTTTATAGTATACATTTTATAGTAAACATTTGCTGCAGTGTAGGATTTTTTGAAGACTTGTGAGTGAACTTTGTATATACTGTGATATTAAAATACAAGGTCTGTCTTGCCCTTTAAACTGCTCTTTCGCTCATTTATCAGTCTTCTGGAAAATATTGGCTCAGTTAATTATGCAGACCTAAATAATGACACATTCCATTACATAATTTTTTTAAAAAAATCATATGTATTAGCATTATCCCATCTTTGAGAACCTCTGCTATATAGTTTGTTCATTTGCATTAAGATATAATCTATTGTAAAAAATATTCTGTATCCATATTGATAATTTACATAATTAGTCTGTTAAAATTAGTGCTGCCATAAACATTGTTGTATATAGCTCGAAGTGCATATATACAATACTTCCACTCTGACATATTAGCAGTGCAGTTGCTGGATCCGCTAGATGGCTAGTAAATACTGACTCCAAAATGGTAGTTCTGATTAATTGTTCTGTCCACATATAGTAGTAATACCCAACTTTTAAAATTTTGCCAGCGTGTTGAAAGTGAAATAATACACTGTGGTAATAAACTGCATTTCTCTCTACTTACTAAAATAAATTAAATATCACTTCATGTTTTTAGAGAGTTGACTTTTTCCATTTGTATTATGTTTAGTCATATATATCTTACTTTTTCTATTGAGTGCTTGTTTTTCCTTACTAAGTTGTAGGAAATTTTTAGCACACATTATATCCAAGTTAATGTATTTTTCATATTGCCAAAAATGATTAAAATCATTAAACAAAAGTATACATTGAAAGCATAGTTTTTATTGTGACTGTACCTATTTTTTAATAATAGTAGATGAATTATTGAGTTGTTTCTAGTTTATTGTTCTGTGAACTTGACTAGTGTTGATTTTTTTCATTTCTGGCTTTTTCAAATATTTCTTCCACTTAGACCAAAACAGGTGCAAAATATTTATAATTTCCAAATATATTGGTGTAAATTGTCTTGGATTTTTTTTTTAGACAGGCTGGTCCTCTACTCAGCCTTGAACTCAGCAATCCTCCCTCTTCTGCCTCCCGAGTGCTGGGATTACAGGCGTGAGCTACCATGCTGGCACTGTGTGGTATGTGGTTCTGATTGCTGGTGAGCACGAGTCACCGTGCCCAGCATTGTTGTATGTGGTTACTGGGGATCAAACCCAGGCCCTTGAATTTGTAAGGCAAGCGCCAGAACCACTGCGCTAAATCCTGGCCCTTGGATAATGATGATGATAAAGAGGATGATGATGATGATGATGATGATGATGATGATTACTATTATTATTTTGAGACAAGATCTTACTCTGCAATTCAGGCTGACCTCACAGTTGTAACAATCCTCCTGCCTCAGCTTCCTAAGTACTGGGAATACAAGCATGTGCCACTGTACCTAGCATTTGTCTTGCATACTTTAAAATTTAGAAATATTTTCCTTGTATTTGTGAATATATCATCTCTGTTCCCCCTATTATTTTTTATGTCTATATTATATTTGCTAAAAGATTACCTATTTCTTACTAGTCTTTAATAAAAAACAGCTTTTAGTTTTATTGGTTAACTTGATTGCATTTGTTTTTAAATTGGTTTTATTGGGAGAACTGTGTCTGGGTTGTACTTTCTGCTTTCTTTTAACAAGAGTTAATAATATTTAATTGGAAAACTAAATCCCTTGCTAATTATGTATTTTCTATTGGCAGTGTGAAATAGAACAGGTTAGAACCTTTGGTGTACACCTGCTCCCTCATTAGGAGAAGGAATATTTAAGACCCCAACTCCTATGGCTTAGGTTTTTTCAGTTGAGGCACCTACTTTACTCCTATAGAAATCTCCTGTTTATGTGTTCTCAGGACCATTTGAAGTGGGATATTTTGTCAATGGTGACAATAAAAAATTATCTTTGTTCCATCATCACAAGAGAATCCAAAGGTAGGTCTTAAAATGTAATTGCTACTGAGAGCAATTTATTCTTAGGATTATCTAATAAGAGAGATAAATCATTTAACAATATGTACATTTTTAAAAAATCATGAGTTTGATACAACCATTTTGCTAAAAGTTGATAGTTTAATGCTAAAGCAAATTCATAAACCCAGTGTGATGAGTCAGAACAATAGTTTGACATGATGTTTTTTAAAAAAGGCAGTTTCTCTCCTGGAGAAACTAAAATGCCCTAAGGGAGTTTGCTATTTTATATAATAGTTAATATAATTCTTTATGAATTTGAAGAATTTGCTTTATAACTCCAAACTATCCTGATTATGTTATATACAGTGCAATAATGGTGATGCATATAGCCTATTAATTAGATTTTTCACCTAAGAAATACATGCAGAGAAAACCCTAGGCTATTTAGTTGAAACATAGTATTACTGAGGCCGAAGTAAAAATACACTTCAATCAAGGTCAAGTAATTTGTTTGGTGAGTTTTATTGGTCATTCATTGTTTAGTGATGTAGAGGCGCACCCAGACATGTTTCAGGTGCTGTTATCAGCATCTCTTGAAGGTGTATGTAGTATTCAAAACCATATTGGTGGCCTTTATTTTTTGTAAATTCAAAATAAAATGATATGGTGGCCAGCGAGGCTATGTAAAGAACTATAGGACAGTGATTTTGAGGTCAGTGTTGTGAAAAGAGCATAGACATCATATTCAGTATGAGATTTGCAATCCTTAGTGTACTGTATCCTGTAGGCAGGGTGTTTAAAGAAATTGGATCCTGGCCTGGTGGTGGTGCTTGCCTGTAATCCCAGCACTCTGAGTAGCTGACACAGGAAATTCTAAGTTGGAACCCCGCCTGGACAATTTAATGACTTAGCAAGAGCCTTTCTGGGGAGGTGAATTTTATTTTTAAGGGTTCAGTTTCCCATACCAGGTGGAAAAAATTGGATCTTGGTGTGATCCTTGTACAATAGTACTAAAACCAGTTTTCTGGCAGGGTCTGTTAGTGGGACATCTCAGAAACCCACACCCGGGAGCGTAGAGTTTGCAGTCCGGCCTGAAGCTCTGATGACTGCATTTACTCTGTCTCTTTATTCAAGGCTCTCAGGAGTCCCTGCTACCCCCATCCAATAGCTGGGGTCTGCTGGGCTCCCCAGGGTTTGTCTCTGCAGGGTGTCTGCTCCACAGGCACTCAGGTGGTAGGTACCCTCTCCACCTTCATGACTTTGAAACGTGTTCACTTTGCCTGAGCCCTCAGGGACCCTCCCTCATGAGTTCACCCCTGGATGCATGTGGGGCTTGCTCTTGTCTTGCTGGCCTCTACCAGTCAGAAAGGGTTCAAGCAGCAGCTGGCTGGGCAGAGGCACAGCCCTCTTCTGTACACACCGTGAGGTGAAGAGAGGTAGGGCCCAGGTCTTCTTGATACTGCTGTGGGATGCCTTTGAGATGGGCTTACTTGACTCACTTGTGAAGGTGCCTTATCCTAGGACACTGGGAGCAAAGGATGGATCAGTTCTGTGTGGTTTCTTTCTTTCAGTCAGGGATATAGGGAATAAAGCTTTTGAAAGGTCAAATCAAGTTCCCTGCTGTTGAGACCAGGTGACGATAGGAGACCCGATGATAATAGAAATTTGTGTACTATTGAAGGTTTATGAGAACGCCTTCTCTCCACTAGCTGTTGGTAGCAAAACTCCATGTGTTTAAAACAGTTTCTAAGTGATTCCATTACATAGACTTTGCACTTTAAATAACAGCAACGTGTTCTTTAGTTTTTATATATTTTGTGCATAATACTGACCCCAAAATATTTAAACTTTTGAACATGGGAGAACTTTTTTAATTTGTATGAGTTTGTACATTCTCTTTCAGCAATATTTTTAATAAATAGAATATTTATTCTATTTCAGCAATATTTGACTTGCTCTTGCCAAAGTTGTATTTTCTGCACCCCTATCAAAAAGAAACTATTTACCTACTCTACTTTTTTATTTATAAAAAGTTATGATTTGCTACTTAAAGCCGTAGTGTATTTTTTTTCAAAATGGGTTTGACTTTATTTTCTCCAGATTATATTTATGCTTATTTAAAATTTTAGCTAATATTTAATGCTGTGAAAAATAAAACAAAAATTACCTACCCTTGGCCAAACCAGAAATAACTTTGTATTTTATTATCTACTGTGGTGCTAGGAGCCCCACTGGATACTGAGGGACTTTGGTAAACAAAACACGGTATCTACCCTGATTGACATTATATTCCAGTGGGGAAAATAGGCCTCCCCCTAAAAAAAAATAAAGTGATAAAAATAGATGTATATTGTAGTGAGTGCCGTAAAGAAAACAATATTCCCATCTTTGTGAGAGAGCACATGTTATGTTCTGAGGCTTATGAGAGGCAAAATAGAGAAATAATGTGATTTAGGAAACTGATTAATATATTAAGTAAATATTAACAAAATCTTTACTGTGTACCAGGCACTGTTCTGAAAATTGAGGATACTTCATGGAAAAGGACAATGCCCCTGTACTCATGAAGCTAATAATCTAGTGGTGAGAAGATGGTTAAGCAAGAAAAATGTCAGATACTGATAAATGTCAGAAGATGACCATTACTGAAATTGTGGTATATATATTTTTAAGGCTTGTTATATATGCTCAGAGGTTCTCTTTTTTAATTTTTTCTTTCCACTGATCATCTCTTTAAAAAATAATTTTATCTATATACTTAAATTTTGTATGTATAATGATTTACATACATATGTAATGATTATATATATAAACTTTGACATATAAAATGATCACATTCTTCATAGGGAATTTGTACCTGTACATAATACATCTTGAATCTTTTCTGAATATCTTACAATAGGACATTATCTTAGTTACTGTTGTCTCGTTGCTGAAACAAAATACCCACACCAATGGAGGAAACGTTTATTTAGTTTACAGTTTGTAGCGGTCTCAGTTGCATAATTCCTAACTCTATGGCAGGGTGACTTGTCGGGGGGAAACAGTTCATGGTGGGCAAAAGGTAGCAAAGCAACCAAGGATAATCATGTATCCCTTATTTATTATCCAAGCAATTTAAGGCAGGTAGCATTCATACTTTTAATCCCAGTACCTTTGATCCTAGCATTGCACCATGAATCAATTCCATTGTCATACACTCTAGATCCAGCTGCCTCGAAAAAGATCCACCTATAACCATGAGGCTTTTGGGGGCATCTAAACACAAGCCATAAGAGACTTTTTTTTTGAGACAAGATCTCGCTTTTTAGTTCAGGCTGGCTGGGAACTCATTGTGTAGCCCAGGCCCGCCTGGAACTCACAGCAGTCCTTCTTCTGCCTCACAAGTACTGGGATTACAGGCATGAGCCACCATACCCAGCATTGTGGTATATGGTGCCAGGAATCAAACTCAGGATCTTACACTTGCCAGGCAGATGCCAGAACAACTGAGGTGAATCCCTGGCCCCAAACATTTTTGTTATTAAATACATAGTTTTTTTGAAGGCATCTGTGATTTCAGATTAAGTATAATAAAAAATGCATAAATAAGCAAAATTTGCATTTATATCTGAGGGGAAATAATTAGCTAGTAACATCCTTTTGACAGTCTGAAACTGGTGCCTCATCCTATACCCTAATACTTTATGATATATTTCTTTGACATACTGAAATGATTAGTAAGTTTATGTATTTACTGTTCACTGATCCATATCTTGTATTACTAGAATGATTCCTAACTGATCTCTATTATCATTTTAATGCCATGATTTGTTATCTTAGCTAGTAGATGTATTTCGAATTTTAATATAAGTATTCATAAAAGATATATCTAAATATTCCTTTTCATGTCTTTGTCAAGGTTTGGTACTGGCATTTGATTGTATGAATTGGGAATCTTTTTCTGTTTTTCTTAGTTTTGGCACAGATTAAATAGCATAAGTATTCTTTCACTCAGTTACCAAACACATGTTTATTAAACACCCTCTATCTACCAGCACAGAGCTAAATTCTGAGTAATTGGTGGTAAACAAAACAGATGATTCAATACTGCCATGGAGTTTGATTTATTAAAGAAAAAAGATGTTAAGTAATTATAAACAATGATAAGTACTCTGAAAGAAAAGGGTAAGGTGCTTTGAGAAAATATTGAAAATCTGTAAATTGTATTGTTTGAGTAAATGGATTGTTGAATGCATATATAGTAAATGTTAATTCTTTTTAAACTAATGAAATATAGATTCAGAACTTTATATGTAATTAAGACTATAGTAGATATTTAAGCCATATAAAGTATTCATGGGCTGAAGATATAGCTCAGAGGGGTGTGTATGAGTGTGTGTTTGTGTCTGTGTGCACGTGTACATGTGTGGTTGATCATTCTACCTGACCACCACAAGGCCCTGAGTTCAGTCCCTGGTACCTAAGTAAATAAATTAAAGTATTCATAATTATATAAATTAAAATGTGTAAAATAATAGCAAAATAATAACTCTGATATTGTGTGTATTTTTTTTTTCTCTATTTGGAGACAGGGTCTTGCTTTATAGCTCAGACTTGCCCTGAGCTCACAGTGTAGCCCAGCCCGGCCTCAAACTCAGCAATCCTCCTGCTTTGGCCTCCTGTGTTCTGGGATTACAGCATGAGCCACCACACCCAGGTGTGTCATGTAACACTAGGGATCGAACTCGGGACCTTGTTTTATCAGGCAGATGCCAGAACCACCTACCTAAATCTCCGGCCCTGTGTGTATGTTTTTTTCGTGTGATAAGGACATGTTTTATGACACACTCAACCCCAGTGGTGTGTGTATGTGTGTGTAGTGGTGATGGGGATTGAACCTAGGGCTATAAGCATACTAGACAAGTGTTCTACTGAGCTACTTCCCAGCTCTCGATAGGGTAGGGTACATTTTATATTTGAGGAAATTAAGACTTAGATTAAGTAAATACTAGGGCTGGGGTGTAACGCAGTGGCACCGCACATGCCCGGCAAGTGCAAGGTCCTGAGTTTAATTCCTCATACTGAGGGAAAGAAGATTAAGTAAATACTTCCAATTTAACATTTCCAGTTGTACATCTTGAAAATCCCTCTAGGATTATAGAAGAACAATTATGTAAATCTACAGAGACCAAGAGGAAGAGTGAGAAGATAGGTGAAATCATTATTTAAGAAGATGGAAAGATGGCCAGTAACTGATGATTTTTGGATAGATTTGAGAGTGGCAAAAGCTGAAGAGAGGTAGACCTACGAGAAGTAAGCTGATTCTTACACAGATATTGGACTTTCTGGTTCACGATTTATATGTGTTATCTTTATATCAATACAACTTTATTTTGACTAGTTCATAATACTTGAAATAAAGTAGGGACACTCATCTTTGTTCTCTTTCAGAATTTTTTTTTTTTTTTTTAGGTTTTTGGAGACAGGGTCTCGCTTTGTGGT
The DNA here is from genome assembly GCA_004026965.1 of Petromus typicus. Classification (NCBI taxonomy): domain Eukaryota; kingdom Metazoa; phylum Chordata; class Mammalia; order Rodentia; family Petromuridae; genus Petromus; species Petromus typicus. The sequence continues at coordinate 10,644 of PVIR01045254.1, forward strand.
TCAGGCTGGCCCTGAGCTCAGCCTCAAACTCACATCACAATCCTCCTGCCTCTGCCTCCCGAGTGCTGGGATTACAGGCGTGAGCCACCACGCCCGGCACTGTGGTGTGTGGTACTGGTTGCTGCTGGGCGTGGGTCTCCACACCCAGTATTGTTATGTGGTTACCGGG
>PVIR01045255.1:0-10809 GCA_004026965.1 Petromus typicus
TTGATTACATTTCTCATACAGGCTTGCTAACCCCTGGAAGAGGAAGCAGTGGTAATTATTCTTACCAAAATGTCTGATGTTCCCACATTCACTTATTTTGTTAAAGAGTATCATAAGCTTTAAACATTATTTACAATAAAAGATTACTATGGTTTATAATGAAATGATATGTGTGGAATTGGTACCCACATAACTTGAAGTAGAAGTGAGTAAATAAAAGTGCAGATAAAAAAAAAATACCAGCTATGGGCCAGGGAGTTAGCCCAGTGGTTCCGGTGCCTGTCTTGCAAGCGCAAGGGCCCAGGTTCAATCCCCGGTAACCACATGCCATACTGGGCGTGGAGACTCACCCCAGCAGCAGTCAGTACTGCATACCAAGGTGCTGGGCGTGGTAATCCCAGCACTCGGGAGGCAGAGGCAGGAGGATTGCTGTGATGTGAGTTGGAGGCTGAGCTCAAGGCCAGCCTGAACCACAAAGCGAGACCCTGTCTCAAAAAACCTTAAAAAAAAAAAAAAAAGAAAATATGTATTTGTTTTTATCCCAACTGAGCAAAAAAGAATATCTGGAAAATTATTTTATGTGTACATATAATTAAGTGGGAGATTTATAACCATGTTTCGGTTAGAATCTACACTTCTAGAGATCAACAGCAACATCTTTGGCACTAATTTTCCAAAAAATGAATTGGGTTTGGAAGATCGGTGATTTTTTTTTTTCTAATTTGAGTCAAATGGAGATTTAAATGATTATTTTAATTCTGTAACTTACATTTTGAAAAGTTAAAAATAATAGCCTTTGCATGCTCCGTGCTCTAGAGAAGAAATGTGTCTCTGTACCTGCCACGCCAGTAACTGGTCCGGCTCCAGCTCCACAGCTTTCTTATAGGCACCCTGCGCCTGGTCGGGCTGTTCTAGCTCGGCTGCAGCAACACCAATAAAAACCCAGGCATTGTAGTTATTTTTTTCTTGTTTTAACACTGTCTGATTTAAAAAAAAAAAAAATTAAGAACAAGTGATTAAATTTTGGAAACTACTGAACAAACAACACAAAAGTTAGGAAGTTGGAATTACCACTGAGGAGGTGACCTTGAGAATGCTAATTTACTTCTCCGGTTTAAGATCCCTCAGGGAGAGGAGGCACTGGATTCTACCAACTGTAAACAGTCTGCAAGCTGAGATATATGCTCATATTTTTAAATCTGCCCCACTGAGCCCCCCACACTGCTACCGACCACCTCGAAAATCCATTCTCAATCCCATTTTACTTCACCCAACTCTAATACTTTCCTTTCTCCGGATAATGTTTCCTTGTATTAGGCAGACTGATATTTCACGGGAATTAAATACTAGGAAGGTAAACTCACTCTCATGTAACTGTACCAAACGCGTTCACATTAACACCTGCTCCCTGTAACTAAAATTACACGTGAAGACACTGCTTTCTAAACAACAGCTGCATTCACTTAAACACGAAACTTCAAATGGGCAATCACCAGGGCCTACTAATTCTAACTGACAGGAAGTTTGCTTTCGTCCTATAAGTAACTGCTTCATTGTATTATTTCCATACCTCCTATGCAAGTCTTCTCCCCTTGTGTTTGTAGCTCACCAAGGAGCCATCAGAGAACATAGGAATCCCAGCACAGATCAGTACCTATCTTTCCTCTTGCTAAGACGGAAGATGATCAAAGGCTGTCCCGCCAAGCTCTGGATCTCATCCTCTCGTCTTTCTGAGGATTCGGCTTCTACCACTGACCTGAATCTCTCCTGAACATTCCCAACAATACATAACGGAGCTCTAGAATTTGGATTCTCCCAGCTAAAAGCCAAATAGAATTAGAATGTCGACATATCCTACTGATTCTACTAAATGGTCTCACCATGCCTGCTGAATCTGGACAGCAAATGACTCCTGTTTTACAATAATGCTTACTGCCTGTAATCCCAGCACCCGGGAGGCAGAGGCAGGACGGCTATGAGTTCAAGGCTAGCGTGGGTTACATCGTAATCTCAGGGCCAGCCTGAACTACAAAAGTGAGACCCTGTCTCAAACACACACACACACACACACACACACACACACAACATGCTTATAAATGGCTAATATACCTGTATTGCAGAATAGACAGTTACCTTACAATGTTTCAAAGCTTCTTTATATTCTTTGTTTCTGATTGCATCTCTTGCACTTTTTAGAGCAGTTTTCACTTCTTTGCTGGACATTCTGGCAAGGCAAAAAGCATGAGTGAACCACTCATAATATCTATCTAACTGTCTGGAATTCCAACCAAGCATTAGAAAAGGTGCCGGAATCCCTCCCACCTGGAACGCGGCTCCCCGTGCTCTACTCACAGCCCGGCCCAGCAGTGGTTTAGACAGTCACTCCAGTGGTACTTCCCTGGACACGAAGGCTTGGATTTCAACCTGTCCGTCCCCTACTGTCACCCATCGCACATTCGCTATACTACTCCTCTGCCTTGTCTTCAGAGCACTCACATCTATGCACAACACCATCTACTTCTTCATCTTACCCGTACCTGCACCGCCCCTCACCCTAGTCCCAGTAGGCTGAATTTTTTTTTTGCCTTACTCTCAGGATCTAGATTCTGACAAATTGTATAAGATCTCTAAAGGTGTTTAAATTGACTTCTGTTTGAATTATACTTACCCTTCATATATTTGGCTACCACCCAAAAGACATACAAATTTTGGTCTCTATAAGCAACAACCAGTAAAGGAAAAAAAAAAGACAAAACACAGTAAAACACTAGCATTAGCACTAATAATTTCAGTACAATGATGGAAGAGTTTTAAGAAGTCAAAGAAAGTCCTGTAGTTCTGTTAGTTTCTGTAAAATGTAAATCAGGACATTAGCTGTCTTCACAGCAGGAATTACTGTAACATTCTTACTTTAATGAGAAACAAATGCAGTGTTCACACCTGAATAGAAGGGCAAATACAAAAAAGAACTACATATTACTTTCATCTACAAAAAGGTATTTTGGTTGATAGCTAAATTATCTCATTTAGTCTTAAGCTATCCTAATAGAATTTTTAGAAAACTAATCAAGATTTAACAACCTAAGTCTGGCTTTCCGGAAAGAAAGTCCAATTCAATCACAAACCAATTTTGAAAACAAGAATTATTTGTGCTGTCTACCAACTGCATATATCTCTAATTTCACTGAGAAAATAAAACAAGGCCAGGGAGTTAGCTCAGTGGTTCCGGCACCTGTCTTGCAAGCGCAAGGACCCAGGTTCAATCCCTGGTAACCACATACCATACTGGGTGTGGAGACTCACACCCAGCAGCAACCAGTACCACATAGCACAGTGCCGGGCGTGGTGGCTCACGCCTGTCATCCCAGCACTGGGGAGGCTGAGGCAGGAGGATTGCTGTGATGTGAGTTTGAGGCTGAGCTCAGGGCCAGCCTGAACCACAGGGTGAGACCCTGTCTCAAAAAACCTAAAAAAAAAAAGAAAAGAAAAACAAAATGGGATAAAGATGAAGTGGTTATGAAGCACAGATGTCCAAGGCAGCAAATATGCCAGAAAGATGCGGCGCTAACATGGTATAACAACAGAACTTTATAAATGACAGTGTTAGAGAAGTCAAGTAGTACAAAACAAAGCTGTGAAGCTAGAGCTCTTTGTAAAACTCTTTCTGACTCAATGTTCTATAAAAAAATTAAGATACCATAAAATCAATCTATAACCAGAATTGAGTTTCCCAAGTAGGCAGAAAAATAATTTTATGCCTAGTTACAATAAATATATAGTTTAAAACAACATAATTTAGACACTCTTATCTTAGAAGCTACTAGTTACCTGAAATTATGTTGAGATGACTTTGTCGGTGAACACCGGAGAAGTTTTCTTGTGTAGACTACAGGTCGTGATGGGAGAAGGTAATAAATTTCAATGCTGATTTCATGTCCAGTTTCCTCAAACTAGTTTTCTTCAGGAAAATAACCTGCACTAAAAAGAATATCAATATTGATAACAACTGATCTAGACTCTAAAGCAGGAAAAATAAGATGTTCAAGTAAAAACCCAAGAGTTGCCCAAGTTAAAAAAAAAAAAAATGGTTTCAAAATGAGATCAAATAAAAATAGAAAACTACAAACCCTCTGAAATGAAGTCATGGAGTCTTCAAGTGCGGACAAATATGCACAAGGGAGAGCTAATCCCTGAAACTCCAGCGGGTCCCCAACCTGTTCACTGTGCATGACATAAAAGGTCCCTGCTCTAAAGAATATGAGCTAAATCGAGAGAAAGACCTAAAGTGAATGAATCACTAAGAGAACTACATACAAATTCAGGATAAGTAGAAGCACAACAGGAATTCAGGGAAGAAAAGTGCATGGTGTAGTTAATCGATGGCAGCTCATGGAAACAGATAAGACTTAAGAATGGACAAGAACAATGGTCATGATGGTGTACGCCTGTAATCCTAGCACTGCGGGAGACTGAGGCAGGATGATCTGATCGCAAGTTTGAACCCAGCCTGGACAACTTTAGTGATTTAACAAGATTCTTTGTCCAAAAAAATGTTTTAAAATGTAAAGGGCTAACAATGCAGTTCAGTGTAAAGGCCCTGGGTTCAATCCCTAGTACTATCCCAAAAAAAGGAAAGAAAAAACATTAATCTGAGACAACTGTACGAGCAAAGTCAGAGGGACAGGCAAGAATGCGGAAAGTCAATCATCAATGAAGAGAAACAAAGGCTGAAAGGTGCTGAGGGGCTGAGGGGGGCAAAGACAGGAATAAGAAAATTAGGTGGGCTTAGACAACAGGTAGGTCATTTTTAAAGACTAGAAACAAATTCCATTTTCTCTTGGTAACTAACTCTAGAACTCAGTATCTTTCCAGGGGATCTGGGGATGGGAGGGGAGGGAGGAAACGGGTACACAGAATGGTTACGATGCAGTGTGCAGACGCCCGATTCCCTGGGATGAACGTAATCATATATCACATACACTAACTAAAGAGACAAAAGCGTGCAGTCAGGATGTGTCCACGCTCACGTGTGCCCACGGAAATGACAACTCCTTCGGCTACAGTACAATCTGCTACGCTTCTCTCCCTAGTCCTCCGTTTGATGGGACATCTAACATATACGTGAGCACTGAGATCCTTTCTCTTCATGCATGAACATGTGTATATGTGCAATGTATATACACACACTTAAACATATGTATGTGTATACGGTTCAGGAGGTTAATTTTTTAAAAGACAAAATAATCTGTCCTTATCTACCTCTGAAGACTATTTCTCTTTTATTGAAGGGGAAAGGCCAGGCTTGTTCATTCATTTTTTTTACCAAATCTTTATTAAGAAATAACCATTTACTGGATAACTTTCAAATCTATTTCCTTTAATGAATTAAAAACTTACTCTTGGGCTGGGGATTTAGCTCAGTGGTTCCGGCCCCTGTCTTGCAAGCACAAGGACCCGGGTCTGATTCCCCAGTAACCACATACCATACTGGGCATGGAGACTCAGCCCAGCAGCAACCAGTACCACATACCACAGTGCCGGGCGTGGTGGCTCACGCCTGTCATCCCAGCACTCGGGAGGCAGAGGCAGGAGGATTGCTGTGGTGTAAGTTGGAGGCTCAGCTCAGGGCCAGCCTGAACTACAAAGCGAGACCCTGTCTCAAAAAACCTAAAAAAAAAAAGTATTCCTGAAAATGATTCCATGTAGCCCTGTATCTTCTATTTAGTATACCTATCTAGATTTTAAGCATTTTCAGTGCTTCAAAGGAAGATTTAACTCTCTTGTGAGTCTTTAATATTCTCCCATGATGATTCTACAAATATTTCCCCAATACTTCAGCCTCTCATTTTTTAAAAATAAGACTACTCAGTTTTGCATATTTTCATGCAAAGAAAAATGTCCTACTCCCAATCTAAAGGGTTTGTATCCAACATGAATTCAGCATAAAAAGTAACAGCAACTATATTTAATATGAGTAAACAACCAGGCCTGGTGATGCACACTTGAAATACCAGCTATTCAGGAGGCTGAGGTAAGAAGATCATCAGTTTATGGACAGCCTTGACAAGTTAGCAAGACCTTGTCTCAAAATTTAAAAAATAGAAAGGGCTGGGGACATCACTTAGCAAGCCCTGAATTCAATCCCTAGTACTGAAGGGAAAAGAGAGAGAGAGAGAAGTCACACATAAAGGCACTGATAACTCAAAGGCACCAACTATCAGCCGGACGCGTGGCTCAGGCTATAATCCCAGCACAGGGATCAGTGAATGAATGATCAGTGTAGTCTCCAGGTAAAACTGTAAAACCACAAGCTACACGTGGTTATGTGACTCCACAAAACAAAAGCAATGGCAACAACAAACTAATGTGAAAGTTAATTTCAGTACCGGGAAGGGGGAATATCTTGAAATCTAGTAACAAAAATATACAGATCAAAACCAGTAACAGTACCAATAATGAAAAATATTGTTTATTATTTAGCATTCTAGACACTTACTTTCGCCCTATTTCTATTTCTATCTCCTTCATGAACGAATTTCAGATTGTCTCTTACCTGTTTTCCAACTAAATTAAAACAAAACCTGAATTTTAAAAACAAAACATTTAGTGGTATACTTTAGTACTGATAACACTCATCAGAGACTTTGGACCTGTATGTGACAAATCTTGCTTTTTTTCCCACTCCTTCCTCTCCCTTGAACCCCTCTGCCTCTCAGTGGCTTCAGCTCTACTCTTACAAGACCACCAGTGTATTCCACCACACCTACCTACCGCTTAACCTGGTTGACAATGAGTCCAGGGAATCGCAGGGACCTAGGTCCAATCTTTATTAGAGCTGAGCAAACCTGCTTGAGCAAACTTGCTCCCAAGCTTATCTCCTCATTGGTAAAGTGGGGATCCTGTCAGCTACCAGACATGCGCACGGTGTTCGTGCTGGAACCTAACACACACTGCTTCCCTCTCCCCTCCGTGACCCCCCTCCCGGTTAGCCTCACTACTTTCTCGCCACTGCTCAGACAGCTGGAATAGTAATGACCCATTTGCTGATTATAAACTTTCTCTACACATGAAATTCCCCAGCTTCTTCTGCAACCTCCTTCTTCATCCTCACTCAGAAACGTCCTTGCCCAAATTATACCGAAGACGGCTGTCTTCAAATGAGTATCCCTCAAATCGGTAATTACACAAGTAGAGTGAAGTCCCAACAGGGACCACTCGCCGGCAGAGCTGTTCAACAGGAACATAACAGATTATTATTTCATACAGATGTGTCCTCCCAATTCAATAAACCCTATATGGAAATCTGACATTCTCAAAGCCTCTTCTAAAATGTTTAATTCCTACTGGGTAATACACACACACACACACACACACACACACACACACACATTCACACAAACAGTTGACTGTCTAATTTCCAAAATCTACCACCAAAAGGTGGATTATTACTTCAATATTAGCCAACATACCTTTTTTAATCTTCCCCCCAATTTTCTGCCTGGACATCTTCTCACAGTCACCTAGTCTAGTCCCTTGTGTGTATTCAAATACTATACAAATAATTGCAGGTCAAGTTCAAGTGTCAGGCCTATAGCTTTCCCAGACCCATCTCACTGCTATTAGTTTGAACTTGTAACAATTATTATCAATGTCAGAATTTTTAAATATGTAAATCAAGGAACATTAGCAGGCTTAACAGTATTAATATACACCCTGGAAAGTTTGCAACTGTTGTATACAATGTATCTCACTTCCAAAATAACAAAATATTTTAGCATTTTAAAGCCTCTGAGAAGTCCTAAACATAGAATAACCCAGTACTTCTGAAATTTCTGTGACCATGGAATATTTATTGATTGATTGATTAATGTTTTGAAAGCATTCTCCAAAATGCAATCTGGGATTCTATGATTTCTACTTTTTGACTTATCTAGTAATTAAATATACATTTTGATACTTTTTATGTTGTTGTTAAACATAGATACATGTATCTACACTACCAAAATTAGACGAAATTCCTTGGGAACTGTAGCTACAGGAAGCTTATAATTCTGTTGATATTTGGACAGTTAAAGAACTAAAGACAAACAAAAACTAGATCAAGACTCTTCATCTAAAGACTTATCTAAACCACAGACTAATTTACCAAAACAAGTAATTTTTAACCTAGAAATCTTTAACTGATGTTGTATTTTAAAGATACAGATATGCAATGGAGTTTGTTATGGGCCAAACTGTACCCTCCAGCAATTGTTATGTTGAGCCTTAATCCCCAGGATTTAAGGATATGACAGTGTGTAGAGATTACAAAGGGAATGAAGGTGAAATGAGGTCAGACGGGTGGTCTCTAGTGTGGCATTCTTAAATCTGAACACAATGAGAAGGGGGCAACCTGCACACCATGAGGTCAAACTAGACCAGTCTCTAGAATTATGAGGAATTTCTCTTGCTTCTGCCACCCAGTCTGCCCTTGAAAATTAACGCAAGCTCAGTCCTCACTGCAGCATAAACATATGCACATGCAGACACAAAATATCTTTCCTGATACAGTAAGCTAGTGATCAGCAAAAACAGACCTTTGAAGAAACTAAAGCTATATGGTTACTGGAGAAACTAATTAAAGACTGTTAAAGAAAAAAAGATAATTAGTGAAGAGGAAATAGGGGAAAAACTGTTCCGAGCTACAGATTATTCATGTAAAAGTGAAGAGGAATGAATTAATGAGCGGTAAGGGAAGACTGATTTCAGCACAAAATGAAAACTTCTGATACACAGACCTATACAAACAGACCACTCAGAGGAAAGTGTTTCCCGTAACTAGAGTTGGAAAATCACAGGCTGGACATCCAGGAATCTTGGAGAGAATGTTGCAGGACAAACTGGTTGTCAGCTGGGAATTTCTTCCACAGCTCGGTCTCTGGGGCCCTAGAATATCTCTTATTTCATTCCAATCCCCTGAAGTATTTGATCCTAACACTGCCAAGGACAGAGAAAAGCAAAGGAAAAAAAAAATTTTTTTTGAGACAGGGTCTCGTTTTTTTTGTAGTTCAGCTGGCCCTGGGCTCAGCCTTGAACTCACAGCAGTCCTCCTGCCTCTGCCTCCCGAGTGCTGGGATTACAGACCTGAGCCACCACGCCCAGCACTGTGGTATGTGGTTCTGATTGCTGGTGGGTGCGAGTCTCCACGCCCAGCATTGTTGTATGTGGTTCCTGGGATCAACCAGCCCTTGCACTTCCAAGGCAAGCACCAGAACCACTGAGCTAAATCGCAGCCCAAAGAAAACATTTTTCTTCCCGTCAAGCTGTGTTTAGAATAACACCACAGAGACTGGACAGATCTCACAGAATTAGATTTATGGCAAAAAAAGTTAAATTTGTAACAGGGTGTGATGGCTCACGCCTGCAATCCCGGTATTCAGGAGGCTGCAGTCGGAAGGATCACTGTGAGTTCAATTCGAGGCCAGCCTGGTCTGCATAGGGAGGTCAAGCCCAGTTTGAACTACAAAGTGTGACCCTCTCGCACAAAATTTAAAAGTTAAGCGTGTATGAATTGTCAATATTGTTTCTACAGTAATGGACGCTCTCCATTCCAAATGAACTCAAAACAATTTTTGGAAGCATATCCTAGTCATGAGAGTTTACCTGACAGTTTACCTGTTCTTTAGATTTTGTCTTCCTTGAGTGTGAGCTCCTGTGAAGCGCCTTGGCTCCTTTAATCTTTGCCCGTTCCCACAGATCTTTATCATGATGTTAAACAATTCTGCTCCACTAACAGACATTAAGATCACTACATCTGGAAATTTTGTAATTAACCAGAGACAAGGTAGATATCAGTACGTATCGAGTTAAGGCACAGACGGTTCAATTTTCAGGCCACACTGAGTCCCTGTTCACCTCTGGACCATTTTACTTCCCCAAGACTATTTTCCTATCTGCAAAACGGTCAAAGTGAGGATTACAGAACATATTCCATGCAAATGCTTAGTACAACGCTCAGTACATAGTGCTATGAGAGTATGAATATTCCTTATTACAATTATTCGATTTAAAATCTGTAAGATATTAGTACGAGGTCCATTTTTTAAATAAATAGTACACCTTGTCCTTTTCCTATCAAGATATTTAAAATGTCTAATATGGCGTTGCAATTATACACCCAAGCTATAATGGATTAGTTGGCTCTTAATCAGAAATCTGCGTCTTCCAGAATTCTCCAATGGAGCTCAATAACCAAAACGGGACAGCTGATTATTCTGCAGCTTCACAATGGTGTACGAAAGCTACATCAGCTCACTGAACATCACAAGAACATTCCCTTCGTTTAGATCATCCTGTTCCGCTGCATTTTTCCTTTGCAAGGAACAAGTTAACAAGCTTCTTCCGGCCTGGAACCTGAAACTTCTCCCTAGGCCCCCGCACCCGCAAAAGTACAAACAATCCTTACTGCACAGGCCAAGAGAGGCGAAACGGTGGGGCAGGCTCGGGCCCGGGAGCGGGTGCGAAGAGCTGATCCAGGTGGAGGCCCGGACCCTCCCCAGCCACCAACTTCAGTGACAGGCGCCGCCACCTCAGCAGCGCTCGGCTCACCGCGCTCACCTAACACGCAGCCACGCTTATCGCATGCAAAACAGACAGCCCCGACCCCCTCGGTCGTTTCTCGCTCAGACAATCATTTCAACCGCCTTCACAGTACAACTTCTGCAACAGCCCCAGCCGTCCAAACCCACCTGGGGCAGATCCTGCTGGACTACAATCACCGCGGCTGGAGCGAAAGCGCATGCGCAATTTCCAGGCATCGTCCACGTGACT
>PVIR01045256.1:0-10821 GCA_004026965.1 Petromus typicus
AGGAACTCTTCTGAGTGACGCAGGTTGCAGCTTTCACTGAGCTTTTTCCTCAGTCATCTGGTGGGCAGTGCTCTGTTTTCTGTTCTCTGGATGAAGAAACCAAAACACAGCCAAGCAACATCAGTCCTTGCTGTGGAACTAATTTGAACAAAACCACCATCATCACTACCATGCCAAGTACCTTAAATTCTCTTCTCTGCTTTGCTTTATTCTCCACTATTTTTTGCTTTCATAAATTTGTATTTAAGTGAAAGTAATTTTGGAAGGGTCAGCAAATTATCCTTGGCTTCATGTTCATTCATTAAAGAAAAATATCCATGTAGGTGCTCAGAGGACTGAGGTAGGCAGTGAGGACTGGAAAAGAGGAAATGGGTTGGAATGAGCAAGTCTGACCAAATCTTACTAATCATTTTATACATACTGCATATTTATAGTCATTCTAGATCAAATTAAGAAAGGAAAAGGAGAACCAGCATAAAAAGTAGAGAGGTGACATGCGATGTTCAGCCCCGGGGGCAGCCTCCAGGAACCAGGAGGAGAATCCACAGAGCTTGAATCCTGCTTTCAACAGATACTTCCGTATTGCAAATATTTACACTTTTCTTGTATATGGCAATTATACAACCAAGCTTAAACTATCATTGCTTAGTTACTAATTCACTCATATTCCAAGACAAAACAAGAGGAAAGGTAAACAGGAGTAAGGTTGCATCCAAAAGAAACATAAAAGTGAAGTCAAGGAGCCATGTGTTTGTGCTTTAGGCCAATATGCATGTATGAAGAACAAATCTGGTTTTGAATTTGAATCCTTCATTCCAGCTTTTGAGCTCCTTACTCAAAGGACTAGTCAGATGCAAAACTTTAAATTATAAAAGTCAGTTCCTCATGAGTTCCTTTTTTGCGTAATAATTCTTGTGGACATATGGAAAATGATTTTGAGTCATATAAGTCAATATCTGATAAAATGGATTTAGCAGAAACTTTCCAAATATTCACCTTTTGGCTGAGGCTCAGTCTAGAGAATTTAAAACCCAAAAGGAGAATTTCTGAGCAAGTTATGAATGAATGGGTACTAGTTTATTATGGAAATGCAATTGTAACCAAGCACTATAATGTGTCTAGACATACGCAGCTTGGTTGCCAAATATGAAGTGTTCTAGTTTTACAAGAAATCCTCATGGAAACTGCACAAGATGTTACAAGGTGAGAATTCTACCCGGACCCCATATGTGTGTCTCTGACCCTTAGGAGCTTGTTCCCCTTTATAAAGGTTCTCATAGCAGCAGGAACTGAAATGTTATTCACTGGACATAGAGGTAGTCTGGTGCAAAAAGTTCGTGTGTATGAAAACAAATTTTAAGGACTTCTTAGAGTATCTAATTTTTATTAACATTAATTTTTGAAGTGTATTTGGCAAAACTATTGTAAAGTGATGATTTAAGAGAACAAGGTCAACAATAAACTTAGCAGCTCATTCTCTGCCCTTGACATGTGGTTTGGAAGATTATCTGGCAATTTCGTAGACTCTCAGAGGTCTTAGGGTGAAATCCAAATGCAAAGGTTTCTCTATATGCCACAAATGTAACTCAGTCATTAAAGAATGTCTTTTGATTAGAAAAGAAACATATTTAAAGGGTAAATGTCTAATAGAAAGTTAAACACAATTAATCACTCACCTGAAAAACTTCTCATGCCAATACACAATATCCTATTGATTTTTTGTGATACTCACGAGATGGTGTTTTGTCTGATTTTCTGCATCATTGTTCTGAGTCAGTAATTAGTAATAATCATGTGTGTGTATGTGAGATATCTAACTCTTTCCCAACTACTTATTTATATGTGACTTTGCAAGACCTGAAAGAAGGATTATTCTCCAGTGTTTTCAGAAATACTTCTAGCATTGTGTCTCCAGAGTCAAATAGAGCTGTCTTCATCATTTTTCCATTTAGACTTCCTCCATCACTAAAAAGAATGATAATCACTTAATTATAAATTCACTGTTAATATAGCCTTAGAGCTGAGAACATTTCACTCCAGCAGTTAATTTAGTCTGTGGTAAATTCTCACTGTTATTTAATGTCACTTATCACCTGCTGTTTTGTCTTTCTGAGAACATCCTGCCTGCCCTGTACTGTCTACAGTACATGGACCTTCTGTGACTTTAATGTACTCTGAACAAAGCCTCCAAAGTGCTGCTATTGGGAGGAGTTTGGCAACTTGCCTTAGATATATTCAAGCCATTTTGCTGCCTGTCAGTCAGCACTATACAGATTGAACTCAGAGGAGAGGTAAAAAGGGTCTATCAGGCATTTTTTTTTCTGGGAAGAATATGCTAATAAAGCGCCCTCAGCAGGAAGCAGACTGTGTCTAAAAGAGTTTTGTCAACTCTGAATTAATTTTGTGTGTTAAGAAACACGGGGTGCTTCTCGAGCTGGTCCGTGGTAATTAATCCTTCCTGTTTCTGGAGGAACACAACTGTAATAAATGCAGCCCAGATTTAACAGATGTGTGCTCACAATGTCTGCTTTATGAGGAGTAAAACAAAATGATGGGTACAGAACAAAAAAATGTTGATTTAAAAAACTAAAACAGTATGGAAAGCACGAAGCTTGGAATTCCCAGAGTTTATGCAAATACAGTCAGGCTTTAAATGCTCACAGACAAAGTGGTTGTAGAAACATCTGTCCAAAGGGTTGAATGCTGTGGAGAGACTGAAAAAGACAGATGTTTCTCATTCCTCAGAAAATTGGGTAAAAGCAATCACATGCAGACATTAGGTATGGGGCAAAGTTCGCTAAGTCTAGGTGTGGTTGGTTTTGGACTTAAGGGATTAGATGCTGACCTTATTTGGGGATGAATATCTCATTATCTCATTTCTTTATTATTTCACCCAAATCACACCACTGTGCAAAAGTTTAAGTTACGTTATCTGTAACTATGAAAATAAGGCTTGTATGGTGATCTGAATGCTGTCCGCCTGAAGAGAAGAGTTTGACTTTAGAAAGAAACCATGGAAATTGTGCTGCTAATGTGGACGTTTGATATATTCAAATGTCAGTTTCACATCAAGGTGAATGAGGGCAGGTTGACATGGTATTCATTACAACAAATCCATACCGAAGGTAGTATTTTCAGACTAGGGCTACCAGAGCATCTAGCCCATTAGAGGGCTTTCCCCTCTTTCCTTCTTCTCAACCCCCATTTTTCCTCCTCATTTGCTTACTTAGAAAACCCTGCCAACATGGCTAGGAGGCAGGGGTTTGACATGGCTCAGTTAAAATGCAACAGTGTAGAAAATACCCAGAATACTCTATCACTTGGATAGAGTGTATTTTTAAATGATTTTAGCATTCCTGTTTGTCTGTGGTAAAGATATGAGAATCTTAAGTATACATTTAAAGCCTCACCAATACAAATCTTAGGAACTAATGTGGAGAGTATGTGATAAACCCTAACTCACTCCATGATGTGGACAGCTTGTCATTTAGAGTAAATGTAAGAAATAAATGATGCATCCTCTGCAAGACAGCGGTTGCCTTGGATTTTGCCAGGCTTATCCATGAAGAAGTTGTTTCAAAAATCAGGTTTAGTTAGCCTTTCACATTCCATATCAATTTCATATAGGAACCTTTTGTGCCAAGGAGTTTCACCTTTCATCCTAGTCCCCCCACACATACCCAGGTTACCTTGTAGGCTCTATAAAAGGCCTCTGATTAGCTGTCTTCATATTACCTAGGAGGTACATTGAAGTCAATCATTTAACTCTTGTTCAGAATTGTTGGTCTACTTCGTGACAAAAGGCTGGGAAAATCTAGGATTCTCATGGAAAGAGCAAGGCACTTTGCGTATTCTTTTAAGATCATTAATGAAGACATTCAGGGAGAAAGTGCAGCCTCCATGTTGCAAGTGCTGTCATGGCTTATGACAGTGCTGGGGGAGAACTGATCCACTTCTGAGGGAAGGGGGAGAACTGATCCACCTCCAAGGGAAGGGGGAGAACTGATCCACCTCCAAGGGAAGCTCATTAACCATCTCCTTCTCCAATTCAATATTAGATCATTCAAAATCCAATTATGAGAACTGAAAAAAATGGATACAGAAAATTCAAATGTCTCAGTGAAATGTATTCAAGAAAGCAAATGTTCTACAGGTATATCATCTGAGAATGTTATGGCACTCTCAAAGGTTCTTTTTTAGCACTCAGTAAGCATATTCAGAATGTCTACTTGGTGCTTAGAGAAATAACTTACTACACATAGGTGATGAAAAAAATAAATGAGATTATTGACCGCCTTTGAGGAACTCATAGTGTCTTCTTTAGAGAATATACATTTCATTTATCAAGTGTAATAAATGAATCAAGATCTAGTAACATAATTTAGATTTTCTCCGCAGAAAGATCTTGAAATGATATCAAATAATTCCAAATAGAAGACCCATTTTTGCATAAGAGAGCATGAAATGTCAATGACTTCAAGCAATTGTTAAAAGGATTTTCCCAAGAACGAAGAGCACAAATGTTTATTTAATACTCATTTATTACTTAATGGAAAAAAAATAAAAATCAAACATGAGCTACCACACATCTTCCCACATAATAAGCATGCTAGCTCACAAAGGCTGCTCTGGGTCAACACAATAACAGATGGAATGCTGAGTCACTGCGTTTCATAGACGTTTTCAGCGCACCTGGAAATACGGTTAAGGGTGGAGAGGTGTAAAAGCATGGAGATAGCTGGAGATAGCAGAAAAATGTCTTCAAAGGAGATAGCTGAAGTCAGTGGATTCTGACTATACATGTGGGGGAAGAGAGCCAGGCTTTGTCTGGAGCTCCATAGTCCTGTTCCATAGAGTCCCCACAGCAACACTCAGAACTTAGCTTAATGATGTTCTTTTTCATGCTGTTGTTTTTAAACCACTATGTGAATGGACATAATTTTGGCAGGACTTTACCTGAAGCAAATGTGAATTTCTAAAAGATTTGTATCTTTGACAAGCTTCCTCTGGATTATAGTTAGGGAATTCTTAGTGAATGTGCAGTCCTGTGAGGTCTGATTATTATAATTAGCATTATTACTAGGGTCAGCCAATAACCTGCTGGAGATGGTGATGCTACTGTTATTCAGGAATCATGATCTTGGCAAAATGAGATTTCACCAAACTAGAAATCTTCCTAAAGCAATAAGAATAATCAAGAGTGAAAAGACTACCTAAGGAATAGAAAATAGTATGTGCAAGCCCCACAGGCCACACCCTTTTCAGGCTTTTGTTAAAATACAAAGTGTAAAACTCAAATATCTCAATTGTAAGAAAGTTAGTGGCACGATTTTATTTTGAGGCCAGAGGAGGAAGAAAACATCAATAGACATTTCTGAAGAGAACACAAATATATAACAAGTATACAAAGAAATGCTGAACATGACAAGAGAAATGTAAATTAAAATCAGAGTAAGATATCTCTGCACACCTGTCAGAATGGCTATGATCCAAAAGCAAATTAGTGTTGGTGAAGATGTGAAGGAAGAGGAGCTATCACACACGGTTTCTGGTGACATGAGTCATGACATCAGAGGGCAGCATGGCTGTGACTTGGAACATGCAAGATCCGATCACAGTGTGACTCCATGGGTCTACTAGTGGGCACATATTTAAAGGAAATGAGTTTAGTGTGTTGAATTATCTTCACTAAAGTGTTTATTGTCGCCTCACTTGAAACAGCCCAAAGACGGAATCAACCTCAGGTTATCAGTGGATAAGAAGTAAAGAAAGTCGAGCACAGGTATGCAGGAGCATGCGACTCAGTACTATACAAGCAGGAAATCCTCCCATAATGACACCAAGAACATGGAGACATTATACTGAATGAAATGTACCAGGCACAGAAAGACAAATATCATGTGATCACAGATGGATTTAGAATGTAAAAAAGTTATTATCTCAGAAGTAGAGAGTACAATGATGTCTGGCAGAGCCTGAGATGTCCAGGGAGTGGGAGGAAGAACAGAGTTTCAACAAATATGAAAGATGAAGTCAAGAGGTCTGGTGTACAATACAGTGGTTATATAGTTAGTAACTATACTTTATGTTCTTAAAAATGAAATGAGGATAGATTTTCAGTATTCTCTCCTCAAACACAATAACTTGGAAGTAGTAAGTACAATAATTAACTGAATTAGGGACCCACATTACTTACAGTCTACAGCATCAGGCTGCATGTAATAAATGCAGAAAATCTGACCTGTCAGTTTAACAAGAACTTTAAGTAAAGGGAAAGACTCTCCGAGTGCAGAATGCCTCTCTCTGGGGCTGCCTTTCCCACGGAGGTCCATTTCCTGTCTGGCCCAGAAGAGAGACCCTGCAGAAGTCAGTGCAGAACATGGTTGATTACTATTTATTATTATTATTGATTATACATTTGTATATCAGAGTCACACTGTGACATTTTCATGATCTCAAGAGTAATCTGATGGTATTATACTTACTCTCTGGCACAGGATTCCTGGAATTTCCCATCTCTAAGATTCTCCCAGAATCCCAAACAGGTTCATTGTGTTCTGATCTCACTTACAGAGTGACCCAGGGGAGGTGAAGCTATGGGAGGGAATACTATAGTTGGTCAGCAATGTTTCTAGTACAGGACTATGCAAGTGTTATCAAAACTCAGAGGATCCACATCACATTATTGTTTACTCAGAAGAATTTATCCTTATCATTTTGCTCAAAACATAATCAAAATTGGATATGGCTTCAGGCAAAATATGTATTGGCTCTGATCAGCATAGTGACCTTCGTGTTAATTAACATTGTAAACACTTCTTGTTATTCTGTATCATATTCTGTACCCTCTAGATGCTGCTGAAACTTTTGTTCATTTGTTACTTAATGATCCAAAAGGTCATGGAATTCAGTAATTGCAGCACTGTAGGAAGCTGAGTCAGAAGGAGGCAAAATTCTAGCCCAGTCTAGACAACTCAGAGACTTAGTGAGACCTTATCTCAAAAAAAAAAAAAAATATATATATATATATATATACATGTGTGTGTATATATATATATATATATATATATATATATACACACACATGTACTTTATGGAATTGACAAGTCTTCACAACTTTTGGAATTCTGAAACTCAGTGTTACATTTTCCAAAAGAACTAGAGCTAAACATGTTCAGATCAGTTCTGAAAGTCATAAACCTGACATTACCATCACTGTATTTGAGCCTCTGCTTAATGGACTTTTATTTGATTCACACATCCTCTGAGATTACTTAGCTCAGACTTCTCCCTCTGTCTGTACGTGCTCTATTGGTCTTGGTACTGTACATCTGGTGATAATGAATAGTGTCATATAGAATCTTCAAAATGTTTGAAGATGAATAGGAAAGAAATCTGTTCCTACTTATTATCAACAAAAGCAATAAGAGTGGTGTTATCAACCTTTACAGAGCATGAGGGAGTCAGAGTTGCTAAATCTGCCAAGTGCACATTATTCAGAACTCCCACTGTGGAATGTTCTCAGATCTCAGGGTGGGATCTGTGCAATGTCCCCTCAGCCATGGCATAAAACAATAGTGGTAATGAGGGGTACGGAAATGTGCTTATCTCTATCCACCCATCATACTCAATCTGAGATAGCATAGGCTAAATAGAAATCTTAGCGTGTTAAGAAATCTCAGATACAAAATTATAGAAGGCTTCAGAAAGGTTTGTTCGAAAGAATTCTTCAAAATATGATTCCATACATGGAAGAAATTTTCCGATTCCCAATTCACCCTTTCTCAGCCTCTGAACCCAAACCTCAACCCACCCTCTCCAGGATAAATCAACTTGTCAGGGCTATCGAGCAGCTATGAGCTTGGACGGCTCTGGTAATTAAGGTCTATAACGGTAGCTATTCCTGTGTCTTGACTTTTAACCTTACCCTGGTGGGGAAAACCATCTTTAAAACATCTGGGTGCCTTGCCAAAACAATGGCATGGTTTCTGGAGTAATCTTGTATAATTTCGGGTGAATAGTAGGGTACATTTAAACATTTCTAATGGAGCAAACAATGGTATTTTACAGGGCTCTGATCAGTACTTATCTCTCAGCTGATTATAGGAATCTGTTTGGAAGCGTTCAAAGGGTTTTTAATTTTGAATCTCTTTATGTCTTCAACCTAGTGATGACACTAATTTCCTGACTGACTGAGAGAGGAAGTTGCATTTTGTCCTCAGATGCTGTTTTGTTCCCTGTGTCATGTCTTTTGTGTATGCAGATGGAGGTGATTAATTCCAGGGACTTAGCCATGTTAAAAAATAATTTAAATAATTAGCAATGGTAAAGATGCCTGTTTCTGTTTAAAGAGGAAACCACAAACACACACACACACACACACACAATACACTCAACATACACATACACATATACTTATTTTTTCTAAACTAAAATGATGCTATGTGCTATTTATGTATCCATGATATTTCCATATCAGCAAAAATTTTTTTAAATTAGTCACTTTATTTTTGTGATATTTACTGATCAGGAAATAAGTAATGTTCATTCAACAGATGTGAAGTGAAAAAAAGTACTATAAAAGCAGACAGACCATACTACACTCCAAGTTCCAAACTGCATACAACAAGATATTTGGTTTTTTGAAGAGGAAAATTTCTCTTAAGAAAATATAGCATTTGTTTGTTCTTTCATTGCTACCAAAAACTAAAACAAAACTCACTGATTGCTCTACATCTGACAGCTTCATTTAAACAAGAAAATAGCCTCCCTTGACATTTAGACAGTTGTCTATAATTGAGTTTCTTTTTTATTAATATTTTTATCTTTGGAAGAATTTGTGGAATGACAATTTATAACTGACTGTATAGTGCAGTAGAACTGTATAGTATACTGCAGTGTGGCAAAGCTGTGTGTGGCATGCACTTGTTGCTTCCTGCCTGCTGGGACTCAAATTCCCCATGAACCAGCAGCATGGCTGTCCTGTTGGAAAGCAGAGTCCTGGGAGAAACTCAGCTTCCAATGGGAGCGCCCAAGTTGCTTCTGCTCTGAGCCTGTGTGCTTCTGCACTCCCGAGAAGGAGCCCTAGGCCCGTTGATCACTTGCTTGCTCCAGGGACTTTGATCATGGAGCTCATGAAACTGACCTCCAACATCACAGGAGACGATGGAGATGGAGTGTAGGAGCGTCAGTCTGCCGACTAGGGTGAAATCTCAGCTGGGTGCAAATTACGATCACACCCTCCGCATCAGCTAAGCTTCACACTGAGTTTTTGATTTTCTGATATCTTTCTAGTAACTCAGTTCATTTTCTTGAGATACCTAGATTAAGCTTTGGCCTTCATTATTTCCAAAAAGTCTACTGTGCGTTTCATATACTTGGCACAAATATAGGAAGACACAACCTATCTTAAGATGACTGCCTATCAGACAATAGTTTTATAAGTAAATTTTTAAATTATTTGTGATGCAAATTAGTAAAAATTAGTATAGCAAGGCAGATAGAAATGGGAAAATTAGAAAAAGAAACCTTTCAGACATTCTAGGAACCTTAATTAATTAATAAAACAATCTTATGATTTACCTTACTGGTGTCATGAGACATATAGCGGGCTGAGAGCTGTGTAAACAATCAAACTGTGGTGCAGGTGTTGGCGAATTACGGAGAGGTGGTGTGTGTCTTGCCTTCAGAACTGCGGTGCGTGGACTATGAGCCCCAGTTCTCTTCCAGAGCGTGGCATGGTTGCAGTATCTTGAGCCTTAATTTAGACATGTGAGCAGTAGTTAAACAGGAAACTGTCTCAATTTGTGTACATATGAAATGGATCATGCCCTAACGGTGAAATGAGCCCCACATTTTCTGATAATACTCGACAAAACCAGAACGCTAGGTAGCCTAACAGGAGAAATTGCATAATAGATTCTTGAAACAACTATGAGATTCAAAGTTGAATCCCAGAGTTGACTGTTGTATTTCTTCCTGTTTATCCAGCAGTTTTTGCAGTTCTTTGGTATCCACGTTCTAGAGTACCTGTGTAAGAATTTCAGATCAAGGAATACAAGGAAAATCATTGGGCAGTCCTAGACGAGGAAGCTGAACTTCCTTCCTCCCTGGCAAGTAAAATAATTTTTTCAAAGCATCGCTATTTATTCTCCCTCCTCTGATTAGATCCACCCAGTGGAGACATTCAGAGAAAATGGAAGGATGGCTTTAAAATACCTTCCACCATCTGTGGTGCTTTCAGAGGTGAGATGTCTACTAATTGAGAAAGACTTCAGGACGTTGGTGGTTATTTTCACCTTGTGGTGAACACAAGATCAGAGTTTTAAGATTTCCACACTGCGGATGTGCACATGAGGGGAAGGTAGGGGAGGAAAGAGGATGTGAACGCAGTTTTCTTGTACCTGTGTTGAATGAAATGTAATGGTTTCTTGGATTTGTATTAAAATAACCAAAAATACTAAGAAGCCACCATACACAGTAGTACATGCTTTAAAAATATTAGACATATGAGAACTTCAGTATACAGAGAAAAAATAACTGATTCAAGATGTGCTTTTCCCATTTTTCTGTTCTTAGAGAATGCTCACTCTACTTTTAGTTTGAAATAAGTGGTACAACTTATTTTTTCTGAATATTCCAATCATCTATATTTCCCTGATGTTTCAAAGTTTCCAAAACACATTCATGTATAATAAAATATTCTTTAGTTTTCATAATAGCCCCACAAGCTAGTTCAGTATTCCATGACTATTTTTCATCCTAGAGGATTAAGTTAGAGTAGAGTAGTTGCTTAAGATTTTAAGTTAGAGAAATACTGAC
>PVIR01045257.1:0-10813 GCA_004026965.1 Petromus typicus
GAATTACATATTAAATTCCTCATGTAAAAATCAAGCATTGCTGGCAGTATAAGTCACTATACTATTTGCAGAACCTGAAACAGACGACAGTGATAATAAATACTACTAATAATACAGAATATAGAAGAATATAGAACTACCAATTTTTTTTTCTTCAAAAAAAAATTGAGAAGAGAGAATTCTCCAAAACTCATTGTACCAGGCCACATTACTCTGATACAAGAATCACTCATGAGGGCCGAGGATTTAGCTCAGTGGTTCCTGCATCTGCATGGTAAGTGCAAGGTCCTGAGTTCGATCCCTAGTAACCACATACCACAGTGCAGGGAGTGCTGGCTCACATCCATTATCCCAGCACTCAGGAGGCAGAGGCAGGAGGATTGCTGGGAATTCTAGGCTGGCCTGAGCTACATAGTTCAGGGCAAACCTGAACTACAAAATGAGACCCTGTCTAAAAAAAAAAAAATCATAAGAAAACAGCAAAATAAATTTGCAGACCATTACACTTCATGAACCTGAACTAAAACTCAGAAAAACATCAGCAAACCAAATACAACAGCACATTGCAAGTGGTACTCACCCTAGTGCAATTTGTCCCAGCGATGTACCTCAACATGTGCAAATGTAAGGAATACCATGCATCGAAACAATGGAGAGAAGCTGTAAAATCACTCCAATAGATGCAGAAAGGGATTTGACAAAGTTCAAAATCCCACCTTGCCTATTGTGCACACTTGCAGTTCCAGGTGCTGTGGATGCAGAAACAAGAATATTACACATTTCAGACTAATGAGATAGTTTGTCAAAAAACTGGGAAGTATCTCAGTAGTTGATATGCTTGAGTAACTCGTTGGGCATGCATGAAGCCCCACGTTCAGTCTCAAGTATCCCCCAAAACATCAAAACCAACACTTTAACACTATTTCCCTTTACAATAAAAATTCAAAACAAGGGCCAGGGATGTAGCTCAGTGGTTCCAGCGTCTGTCTTGCAAGCGCAAGGACCTGGGTTCCATCCCCGGTAACCACATACCATACTGGGTATGGAGACTCACGCCCAGCAGCAACCAGTACCACATACCACAGTGCCGGGCATGGTGGCTCACGACTGTAATCCCAGCACTCGGGAGGCAAAGGCAGGAGGACTGCTGTGATGTGAGTTGGAGGCTGAGCTCAGGGCCAGCCTGAACCACAAAGCGAGACCCTGTCTCAAAAAAAAAAAAAAAAAAAAATCAAAACGAATTAGATGTAGAGGGAACATACCTCTCATAATAAAAGCCAAGTCATAATATACTGAATGAGCGACAGCCAAAAGCTATCTAAAATTAGGAGGGGCTGGGGCTGTGTATAGATCAGTGGCACCATACCTGCCTGGCAAGTGCAAAGGCCTGAGGTTGACACCCAATACCAGAAAAATAAAATTAGGAGGAAGTCAAGGATGCTCTCTTCCACCACTTTTGTTTAGTGTACTAGTAGAGTTCCTGGCTGCTACAGTCTAAAAAGCAACATAGATAGCATTCAAATTGAAATGGAGTCAAATTTTAACAGTTTGATGATTATAACACAATTCCATGTAGAGAAAATCCAAGTCTCAAGAAAAAAAAAAAAACCTTTAGAATCAACAAAATCCCTTAGACCCATAATCAATACCAGAAGTAGTATCAGTGTGTTAATTCAGCTTTTCATGACTGTTTTAGTGACTTTTCTTGCTGCTGAGACAAAATACTGAATATTCAAGCGATAAAGGAAGAAAGGCTTAGTGTAGCTCACGCTGTGTGGAGGGCTCAGTTCATCACTGGCTGGCTCCAAGGCAGGGTAGAATGGCACCAGGGCACTAGAGAGGAGAGACAGAACGCAGCAAATCAGCAAGTGATGTATTTCTTTCTGTCAGGTGAATTCTACCCAGGCTGCCTGTCCTTAGGGTAGGTCCCACTCACAGCAGGGAGTGCCTTCCAGTACTTTCACTTCAGACCCAGAACTGTGCCAAGTAAACACACACACTTCATCCCAGATCAGACACTCTTGATTCCAGCCACCTCTGAAAAGCACCACCTCTGACCAGATGAGGCGTTCGGGGGACAGCTAGAAATGAACCATGACTCTCTTAACCACATCTATCTGGCGTGTATCAACCCAAGAGCATCACGTGTTCTCAGCAAGCATATCATAACAGAGATACCCCCTCAGCCTCCTGTATGTGCTTCAGAATGAACCGGGCTGAAGTGGATGCTGTATTTCACCTGCATGTCTGGAGGTGTGAATTAGTAGTGAAATAATATATTATGCAGATATATCTGGATCTGGATCTTGTGCGGTCGTTCCTGACACTGCAATCCTTTGAAAAGTTCAGAGAACTGCCACTAGATGGAGTATGAGGACCACATTCTGTGGGACCCTGAGTACTGCTTCTGCTACTACCAATTACTGCTTCTGCTACTACCAATTTCTTTCACTCAAGCAAGACAGCGATTGCCTGAGTTTTCATTAACAGCTCCATAATGGCCCTGTAACATAGTAAAGGGCAGTCGGAAACAACTATATATATAGGAGGAGGGATGTGAGGAGGGCAGGAGAATTGGGAAAAGCTGAGAAGATATATCATGCACAGGTACAAATTCTCATTGTTAAATGTGATTGTGATGTGTATCTAAAACTCAAGGAAAATTTTAAAAAGTACTGTGGTGTGACTGTAGCTCAGGACCTGCTAGATTCATATCCTCAGTACCACAAAATGAAAAATAACATAAACTGGGTGAATCTGGGTGGTGGCGTGAGACAAGGCTGCCTAACTAATACTGGTGCATGGCTGGGGGCAGGTTCTGGGATTGGTGCTCCACAAGGCAGGGAGGCTAGCAGAGCTGCCATGCAGTGGTGGCCTTGAAGGCCAGTACAACTCCAGAGGGGGTGCAGCCGGAGGCAGCGGGATTGGCAGGCCCCCAGAGCCGCACAGAAGAGAGCAATGAGGGTGGTGCTGTTCCAAACAGTGCAGCCAGGTCTAAGTCTGACGGTATTGTCCTCTAAACAGTGATTAAGCTAAAATTGCCCTGCCAGCCAGAAAGCTTGATGTGACGGGCTAAAGGTCCTTGTCCCTCATCTTTATCCAAATATAAACGGATGAATATAAATTATGCTTACTACATGGGCTGGTGACACAGAGTTTAAAAAATATCATGGAAGGCCGGGAATATAGCTCAGTGGTTCTGGCGCCTGTCTTGCAAGCGCAAGGGCCTGGGTTCGATCCGGTAACCACATTCCTGTACTGGGTGTGGAGACTCACCCCAGCAGCAACCAGTACCACCTACCACAGTGCCGGGCGTGGTGGCTCACAGCTGTAATCCCAGCACTCGGGAGGCAGAGGCAGGAGGATTGCTGTGATGTGAGTTTGAGGCTGAGCTCAGGGCCAGCCTGAACTACAAAGCAAGACCCTGTCTCAAAAAACCTAAAAAAAAATTATGGAAAAGAATAAAGTGTCAAATCAATTTCAGTGTGCTAGCATAATAAGCCACAAAATATGTAATTAAAGAGGTTCTCCAAGTATATAAAGAGGTTGTCTTGTTTTGAAAACAAGACAGTCTGTTCTCTTCAGGTGAATAGATGATATCTCAACTGGCAAAAGTCCTGCAGAACAGGATATTCAAGAAGTTTTAGTTGTGAGTTCTGAGTTGAAATGTTGTGGATAAGCAGTAGAATGTACAGAGCTGTGTTCTTAGCTCTGTGGTGGACCCTCGGCCAATGCAAGAGAGGCAGCCCGTTCAAGAGAGCAGGGTGCCCACCATCCAGAGGGCAGACCACCACAGAGCTTGGGAGACTGTGCCATCTCCCATGATGCTGTCATTTCCAGGAAATTACTGTAGAAACCACAAGAAGGGCATTCTTGAGCTGTACAGCTCACCAGAGGCTTTTAAATATATCTCAAAAGCCTAGAGAATGTACAAACTATGGAAGGGAATGTTCTAAGAGATGAGACATCTTTTCTCATTTTTAACAAGAATTAAGTCTGTCATCATAAATTTTTATTTGTCCTTTAGTTGATTGGAAAGTTAAGTAATCTATTTAATGTGACTTTCCTACTTTTATATTTCCTCCTTTTTCTTCATTTGGATAGAAAAATAATCACTCTCTCTCTACATTCCTTCAAATGTATTCAACTAAAAAAGGAGAAAAAAATGCTTTTAGTGTCAAGCCCTGTTTTCAGGCACACAAGAGTGACATCTACTCACTGACCAGTTTCTGGCCCTGAAAGCTTTTTCTTCTCAGGGTTGTTTCTCTTGGCTGGGTGTCTGTGTACAGTAGGCAAGGTAAAGGCTCAGTCTCAGTAGGACAGTTTAATCTGGGTGGCGCCAGCAATATGCTCTAGCCCAACAGGCATCGCTGTGCACAGGCTTGCTGGGTGCTGCTGTCTCCTTCCTCAAGAGACCCACTGGGACAGTGCTACAGGGAGGGGGAACAAGTGGAGACAACCACCAGCTGCGGTCGAGAAGCCATCTCAGTTCTGGGATGATGATGGTAGATATTTATTAGCTGAATTTTCAAAATTTAAAAGTAGATCTTGACTTTGATTCACTGTTCACTCTGACTTGGTTCTGAGTTTACCTACACACACACACACACACACACACATACACACACACACACATGCACAAGCACACGGGCACACGCACGCACACGTGCACAATCCTGTGTGTTATTTTTCACATGAAAAGAAAGTCTGTAAACGTTAAACAACCAGTGGAATAACAGAAGTTTAACACTCTGGAAAAAATAGGCACTGTCATCACATCTTTATAACATTTTATTCAAAAAACTTCAACGTTTTGTTCAGGGAAAGATTGATACATTTACAGTGCATCAAACCTAGCAGTGAATGAAGACGATATGTTCCAGTGGTGGAATGAGAAAGATACCACTGTAGAGATACAATAATGCCTCGGTTCACGAGTGCTGCGGTCAAGATAGGAACCTCCCCAAGCCTATGACTGTGCATTCGGCTGCCTGTAACACCAGGAGCACATGGGCAGCGCCAAAGGCTGCTGGCGGTGAAAGCCGTAAGCAGGCTCCCTTGACTCATGACTGCAGTACCTCTGAGTGCCTGGAAGGTGGAGCGCAGGGATGTGACTCAAGGGAACTGATGTCCTAGGAGGCCCTTCTCAAGCAGAGGGCACAGGGCCTCTCTCTGGAATGAAAGACACAGTCTTGCGTCCTTGAGCCTTCATTGGGTGGGATCTTGCTGATTTGTGAAATGCCTTCATTGCATCTTCATGTCCTCGTACAAAATATTTAGTTTCTTTTTTTAAAATGGTATTTACTCTTCATTAGCCACTCCTCTTTTAGGTCTAGTTTTACAAGTGGTCTCTGTGAAGCCAAAATTTAAGGGTTTTGTTTTGTTTTTTTGAGACAGGGTCTCACTTTTGTAGTTCAGGCTGGCCCTGAGCTAAGCCTTGAACTCACAGCAATCCTCCTGCTTCTGCCTCCCAAGGGCTGGGATTACAGGCATGAGCCACCACACCTGGCACTGTGGTATGTGGTTGTGATTGCAGGTGGGTGTCAGTCTCCATGCCCAGTATTGTTGTATGCGGTTACCAGGGATCAAACCTGGGTCCTTGCTGCAAGGCAGGTGCCAGAACCACTGAGCTAAATCCCTGGGCCCAAAATTTAAGTTTTTGAAATTATTCTTCTCTGCTTTTTGTTCCTACTTCTACTATAAATCTGGCAGAAAGCAGCAAGAAGTCCTGATACAGTGTAAATGTTGAACTGCCTTGAAACATCCCCCACCAGATTAATTGGTGCAGAGCCCTTAACTTCACTCCTACAAAATCTTGGAACACGGTAACAAAGTAGCCAGAGTTTTGCCAGAGTGTAATATATACAGGTCTTGTTCACTTCCACCAGGACTGAAAGCTTGGAGTCTGGCTTTTACTGGTTGTGCTCTTATCAGCATTCTGGTCTGCTGAGGACCGACCAGCATCACTGATCTGACTCTGCTGATAGCCTTTGAGGGCTCCTCTCACTGGCATGTCCTACCTTTCCAAATTCCTCCCATGAACCACTTATGAAGAATTCTGGCCTGCATAGTCAGGTACATTTAGGGCAAAAAAAAAACAATTCTCCTGTACTAATTTTCTGTATTAGTTTTTTATTGCTGGAAGATAACAGCTGATACCCAATTTTTTAAAAAAAAGTTGTTAATTTTACTGGTATAATTTATATATATATAATTTATAATATATTTATATATAATATATTTATTATATATTTATATATAAATTTATATTATATATATTACATTTATCGTAGGAAATTTATATTTGTACATGGTATATCTTGATTCCTCTTTTTCTCCAAATCCCTTCCCCTCCCTTGAACATCTCCTCACTTTTACTAAAGCTTTGTTTCCATTTTATTTCTTTTCTTGTTTTTTCTTTCCCCTACCCCGTCTCAGTTTCCCTTTCTTTTTGAACAATTTCTATTTCACATTATGTTATACATGTTGATCTTTATTTTCCCTTTCCGTTTCTCATACTAGAAAAACAAAGTGGTATTTATACATTTATATATAATTTATTTCACTTAAGAATGTATTATCAGGGCTGGAGATTTAGCTCAGTGGTTCCAGCACCTGCCTTGCAAGTGCAAGGACCTCAATTCCCCAGTAATCACATACAGCAATGCCGGGTGTGGAGACTCACACCCACTAGCAATCAGTAGCACATACCACAGTGCTGGCGTGGTGGCTCATGCCTGTAATCCCAGCACTCGAGAGGCAGAGGAAGGAGGATTGCCATGAATTTAAGGCTTGCCTGAACTACCTAGTGAGCTCAGAGCCAGTCTGAACTACAAAGCAAGATCCTGTCTCAAAAACTAAAAAAAATAAAAATAAAAATAAGAATATAGTCTCAGGATGCATCTATTTATCCAGGAATGTCTCAAGTTCATCTTTATTTATGACTAATACTCTACTGTATTACACACACACACACACACACACACACACACACACACACACAGAGAGACACACACACACACCCGTCTTTATCCAGTCTCCAGCTGATGGGCATTTGCGTTGTTACCAAGATTTAGTTATTCCAAACTGTCACTATAAACATGAGTAGGCATATATCACTGGTATAATGCTGTTATTTCTTTTGGGAAGATAATAAGCAGGGGAATATCTAGGTCAAAGGGACCTTTAATTCTAGTTTGAGGAATGTCTCTACTGATGTCGACAGTGGCTGCACTATTCTGCACTCCCACCTCCCACCAACAGTAGAGAAGGGCTCCTTTTTCCTCACAGCCCCACCAACATTTGTTATTGATTTCTTTTTGTTTGTTTGTTTGTTTGTTTGTTTTTTGGAGACAGGGTCTCGCTTTGCAGTTTAGGCTGGCCCTGAGCTCAGCCTCCAACTCACATCACAGCAATCCTCCTGCCTCTGCCTCCCGAGTGCTGGGATTACAGGCGTGAGCCACCACGCCCGGCACTGTGGTATGTGGTACTGATTGCTGCTGGGTGTGGATCTCCACACCCAGTATTGTTATGTGGTTACCGGGGAATTGAACCCGGGCCCTTGCACTTGCAAGACAGGCGCCGGAACCACTGAGCTAACTCCCCGGCCCTGTTGTTGATTTCTTGATATTAACCATTCTTTCTGAGTGAGATGGGATTTCAGTATTGTTCTAATTTGCATCTCTTGAATGAGCAGAGATGTTGAACATTTTTTCATATATTTATTTACCACTTATATGTCTGAGAAATGTTTATTTATTTCAGAGGCCCATTTTTGGACTGGGCCTTTAAATTGGTGAGATGTGATTTTTTAAAATTCTTTGTATGTTCTAGGTATTAGTACTTTGTATCAAGGATAACTGGCTAAAATTTATTCCTACTTGATGCGTTGTCTCTTCACTCTTTTGGTGATTTATTTTGAGGTTCAAAAGCATTTTAACCGTATGAGATCCCAGTTGTTGATTCTTTGTATGATTTCCCTTGTTATCTTGGGTTTGTTCATGAAGTCTTTGTCTACCTCTATATCCTCAGGCATTCTACCTATTCTCTCTTCCGGCAGATTTAGTGTTTCTATTTTAATATTTAGATCTTGGATCCATTTTGATTTTACTTTAGTGCATGATGAGAGACACAGGTCTAGTTTTAGTTTTGGGCACATATAAAAACCAGTTTTTTTAGATCTACTTATCAGAGGCTATCTTTCTTCCCCTGAATGTGTTTGGCTCCTTTGTCAAAAATAAAGTGGCTTATGCCAGCTGTTGTGGCACAAATCCCAGCACTCAAGAGGCAGAAGCAGGAGGACTGTTGTGAGTCTGAGGCCAGCCTACATAGTGAGTGAGCTACATAGTGAGCTCAGGGCCAGCCTGAACTACAAAGCGAGACCTTGTCTCAAAAACCTAAAAGATAAAAATAATGTGGCTGAATATGATCAGTGTGAGACTCAACTTGACATAAAAACAGCCATTTTGTTACAAACTTCCATTTTGTATCCTGTAACCTCCCTGTGTACCTGGTACTTGTCTTCTGATGAACTATTCACCCAACTGATGTAAGTAGCCGCAGATTATGTTTTTAGACTGCACTATTCTGTAGTAACCAATGATGTAATCGTTGCTATTGACTACTGTAAGGACACATGGCTCTATCTTAACAATAGAATGAATGAATTGTTGCTATTGACTACTGTAAGAACTGGTTCCGCTACCTTAGCCATAGAATGATCTCATCATTGCTATTAGCTACTGCAATGGCTTGTTCCTGCACTTTAACAGGAGATTGACCTAATAGTCACCAATTTTGCCTTTAGATATTGTGCCTCGGTTTGATTCAGGCCTACCTCAGGCGCCTGTTTCTAGTGCAGGTGGGTCCTGGCCAGATAATAAAGTTCTTGGTTGGACTTTCCGATTGTGTTGTGTCCTAAGAGTTTGTCACTCAGTGGACATGGTCCCAACATTTACAGCCGTTTCCATGTCCTCGGGTCTTTTCCACCGATCTTTCGGTCTGTTTTTCTGTCACTACCATGCTCTTTTTAGCATAGTAGCTCTGTAGCGCGATTTCAAGTCAGGAATTAACACCCAGAATTTAAAAGCGTTTAAGTTAGCGCAGTGCTCAGAGAATTCAGTCCATGGTTCTAAGATAGAAACAGAATCATGTGGAGACAAAGGTGCTCAATTCATGGTGACTAGAGAACACGCTAGGGTTCAGCACCAGAGAGAAGTGGTCCAAGCAACATGTATAGCATCTAAGGCCACATATTCATGATCTGCACAAACACATACAGAAGCATGCTTTTCTAATTCCATGGGCACTTCTAAAACCAATAAAGTTGACAAATTAAAATAAATGGTCACATATGCCACCACCATCACAGGCCGAGGCCTAACACAGTTTGTGAGGGATGATAGGAGAAAGGCCGAACTACTAAATTCCACCCAGCTCTGTACTAGGTTTTTCTCAGCAGCAGAGATACGATTGAGGATGAGATCAGCGCCAGCAAGAGAGTTTTACTACAACAATAAAGCATTACCATAATCCAGAGACCAAGTAATAGGCAGCCTGGTGAATCCAGCTTAGAGAAGATGAGAGTTAAACAGAAATCTCCTGAGACCTCCCTGAGAACTCACGTTTAGGCCAGGACTATCAGAGGGCCTGCGCGCTACGGTAGTAGACCATGTCTGGTGAGGGTAACTTTCCAAACGAGTAGATCTGGAGATGGCATTAAGTCCAGTGGTATGTTTAAATTGTTGTACTGCTGCCTACACCCAGCAGAGATTAGTGGCCTGATTTACTATAGGTTAATATCTGAGTGTCCTGACTGTCTTCACTAAAATCCTTGACCTCTTTGTTCTGTTTAAGGGTGGTTCATAAGTGGTTCTTAGGGCTTGGCAATAGCCAGTTACATTTGTCACAATTGTTGCTGACTTTACAACTATAACCAAGGTGACTTGGTTGTTGCTGTGAATTGGTTTTCTGTCCATGAAAATATTAGGATTGTGTCAAGGTCATGAATAATACTATAGCTCACTCCTCAAGAACCAGGCACTGGGTCAAAGAAATTCCAGAAGAACAACAACCACAAAATATAGCTGCAGAGATGGATAGATAGATGTAGATATACATGAGCTATAGATACATACAAGCTACAAAAATTCCGAACTACCCCAAAGTGGTACAGGTGACATTGATGGAAAGGAAATCACACACTACACAGAAGAAATGTCTGACAGTGTATAAACGTAGGTGACAAAACAGTTCAATACCATGCTTGGTGAATTTAAAGAAGATATAACTAGATAATGATCCTTGTTCAAACAATGGATAAGCAAGTCTAGTAAATAGTGTAATAAAAATCTAGTGGATCTGAAAAAAAAGAGTCAGAACATGAAAACTCAAGATAGAAAAAATAATCCATTAAAAAGTTCCAAACAGAAATGCAGGAGGTTATAAATACAGCTGAAAGTGTGGGCAGCAAAAATGACCAGTGTGAAGATAGGTGTCAGTTCTAGAAGACAAGGCTATAGTTAATGATCAATTAATATGAGACATGTTGGGGTCTGGGGGTTTAGCTCAGTGGTTCCAGCATCTGCTTGGCAAGAGCAAGATCCCGAGTTCCATCCTGGGTAACCACATACAACAATGCCGGGCAAGGTGACTCAGGCCTATAATCCCAGCACTCAGGAGGCAGAAGCAGGTGGCTTGCTGTGAGTTCAAGGTTAGCCTGGGCTGTATAGCAAGTTCAGGGCCAGCCTGAACTACAAAGCAAGACCCTGTCCCCCCGCCAAAAAAAAGAGAGAAAGACAGATGTTAAAAACAA
>PVIR01045258.1:0-10812 GCA_004026965.1 Petromus typicus
ATTCAGCACAGCATAGAACCAGAGCCCAGAAATGTGAGAGTGCTCACCGTGTGGTCCACCATGGGGTCCCTGCGGTCTCCGCAGCACGGCCAGGAGCTCTGAACTGTTCCCCTTCCCCGCTGCCAGCCCCTCACACAAGCTCCATACTTGTCACAGCCCACACAGCATGAAGGGCACCAGAACATGACTGTTGGCTGAGCAGTGGTTGAATGGAGAGACAGCAAACAGATGAGAGCTGACACATTCCTCACGAGGAAACTAATACATATCCCACTCGTGGAGGGCAGCAAGAGCCCCTCTGGAGCTGGCAGCACCAGGGAACTTAAGCAGGCTGGCCGGCTGAGGCTGTCTCTCTTGCTTCCTGTACGGAGGGTACTTGACCTTTCCATACCTTTCATCCATGCATCTGGCACCATAAAAATAGCTTCACTTCATCAGACCGTTGTTGGAATTAGAAGCAATGCTATATATGTAAAGTACCTAAATCAGTTCTTTTGTGACTGCAAACACTCAGGATTGCCATTATTACCATTTGTTTTCAAACATACAAGTTCAGTTCTTGCCTAAAAGCTACTATACACTATACATATTTTTTGTCCAGATTGAACCAAGGACTGCACACCCGCCCCAACCCCCACTCGGAGACAAAGGCTCACTAATCTGTGAAATTGCTCAGCCTGGGTTTAGTTTGTCATCCTCCTGTCTCAGCCTCCCAGACTGCTGATACTACAGGTATGGCTGTTAATCAGAACATATTTTAGGTATCTTTCTGAACTTTGCACTCCTCCCTTGTACAATAGAAACAACTTCTGCTTAGCCTGGTGGAAGATGATGTCAGAGAAGTTAGTGAAAAAGCTAGGTGGCTCTCCTAGTTTTGCAGGAAACCCTCTTCTGGTGTATAAATGCTGGTCTCTTTTCTGGTGTATAAATGCATGTTGAATGAGTGGATGTAAAACTCAGTGGTACGATTGTTAGTTAATTGCTTACAAAATGTGTCTGTTAAAGTTGAAGCACCTGTGAGCAGTCTCAGGCACTCTAGTCTGCTGGATTTGTTGGCTTTGGGTAAGAGCACTGACATGGACACAGGGACTAGTATAAGCAAAACCCCTCTCAGCATCTTCAAGTCTTTTGGTCTTGGCTCCTGCCTCCTGGCATTCTCTGGACCAAAGGTCAATTTCTTCGGTCCACTAACAAACAGATTAAAGAGAAGATCCGCTGCAGCTGCCCAGTGTTATTATGTGAAATCAGAGTAAATGCTAAGAATACAAGGGAGTGGTCTTCTCCTTGTCTTGGTAGACATGAGGGTTACTTCTTCAGTGCTGTGGCAGCTCTCTCCAAGGCTGTGCTCCAACCCTGCAATTGGAGCTCTTCTAAGCCAATCTCTTTCTTTCTTTCTTTCTTTTTTTTTTTTTTTTTTTTTTTTTGAGACAGGGTCTCACCTTGTAGTTCAGGGAGACCCCAAGCTCAGCCTCAAACTCATATCACAGCAATCCTTCTGCCTCTGCCTCCCGAGTGCTAGGATTACAAGCATGAGCCACCATGCCCGGCACTGTGGTATGTGGTACCGGTTGATGCTGGGCGTGAGTCTCCACACCCAGTATGGTATGTGGTTACCGGGGATCGAACCTGCGTCCTTGCGCTTACAAGACAGGCACCGGAACCATTGAGCTAACTCCCCCGCCCCTAAGCCAATCTCTTTCTACGGAGTTGTCTACTTTAATGGACCTAGGTCAAAAAGAAAGCAAAAGAAAGGATGGAGAAAGAGGCAGAAAGGAAAGAAGAGAAAAAGGAAATTAAATATGAAGGAAAGAAAACAGAGAATAGAAGAAAGACAAAAAGGAAGAGAAGGTAGAGAAAAGTGTGAAGGGGAACCATAAGAGGCAGAGGAATAGGAAGTGTTTTAGATACTTTCTCATTGACAGAACACAGTATCTGACGCCCACAACTTAAACGAGGAAAGGATTATTTCAGCTCACAGTCTAGAGATTTCAGTGCATAGCTGGCTGGCACCAAGGCAGGGTGGAATGGCACAAGGCCATGGCAAAGGCAAGAAACAGGCAAGAAATGCCATGGCAACAACAAACAGAGGGACAGTAGTGAAAGGAGGAGCAAGCAAGAAAGAAAGCCTTCCAGGCCGGGCCCCTAGTGACCCAGCTCTTTCCTACCAGGTCCCATCTCCAGGGGACCTTTAATCTTACCAGTGAACTTATCCACGAGTGATCATCACACCTCCAGATCCAGCCACTTCCCTAAAGCTCCACCCATGAACAGATGAGACTTGGGGGATAGCTAAATATAAACTACCATAGGAGGTAGCACATAGGAACAACCAGGGTGACAGTATCCTGGGAACAGTTTTATCTAAAGGATTATTTCCTCCAAGAGGAGAAGACCCTTTTATCTGGTTTTTTTGTTTGTTTGTTTGTTTGTTTGTTTGAGACAAGGACTCGCTTTGTAGTTCAGGCTGACTCTGAACTCACTGTGTAGCTCAGGCAAATCTCGAACTCATAGCAATTCTTCTTCCTCTGCCTCTTGAGTGCTGGGATTACAGGTATGAGCCACCACACCTGGCCAGATCCTTTTATCCTTTAATCAAATGATAATCCAAGTAAGGTTAAACTAGTTCCCATATGAACTGGTTTATGGCAAGATATATGCTCATGGAAAAAATGGTCCAAGTGGTCTGGGAGACCAGACCAAAGTGGACCTAACTGCCAAGTGGGCAGCAATTTAACAAAGGCCTATTTTCTGGGCAGGGCTTGTGCAGGGCTGGCACCTTTGTAGAATGAATACTCATATACAAGATGTGTCTCCTGTGATGGTCTGATGACACTAGTGTCACTTACTAGTCACAGAAGGGGTACTATTTCAGTATCTGGAGGTCAGGTTTGAAGGGAAAGATCCCCTTCACCAACTATGTCATTACCTATCAGCCTACACTGTTAGCATAGCCGTCAGCCAGCCATTCATCAAGGTGACCATCCGTCAGTGAGTTGGTTCAGTCACAATTTGCATGAAAAGAAAGACAGCTCAAAGTGGAGTTTATACTATCAAAGTATAGTCACATTAATTATAATTAAAACACAAATTTACTTAGATTTGCAAGAATCTTAACACAGCACAACAGGAGGATAAACAGGGAGAACAGAATAAAGGTACAAGAATGGAGAACAACCATCTTTTGATTCATGGATCAGGGAGACGCCGTGAACACTGCCCAGGCATGTCCCAGCATGCCCTGTGGAGCTCAGGAATGAAGCAAATCCCCTCCAGGACTCTAGCAGAACATATTAATTCTAACAAGATAAGTTATTTTTCCAGGAACTCATTTTAAGAAACTTTCCTGGAAAGCTCTACTCCTCCATGAGAAAGCCTGGCTTTGTGAAAGTGCTGAAGGATATTTTGGCATAAAGATGCTCAGAAGGCATCGAACAACTTTTTGTGTGGGGGGCCATGAGACAAAGGAAGGTAGAGAGCAAAGAGTTCAGGACTCATTGGGTATTTTATGTTTTCCAGGTCTCTTTCCCTTCAACAGAGTGAAGGGGCTACCTTCACAATGGAACAGAAATTCTGCCAGCTATTCCTCAGATAGGCAACTAGTATCTAGACTAAATAGTGAATACAAAATCTTAGATTCCCCCCAAAATAAAAGACCCAAACAAAAAATGAGCAAGTAATATAAACAGATACTTCATAGAAGTACAAATGACCAATAAATACATGAAGAAATGTTCAACATGCAAATTAAACAACACTGAGATTCCATTTTACCCCAGAGAGAGTGACTATAATCAAGAAATGAAATAATAGCAAGTGGAGAATGGAACTCTTCTACACTGTTGATCAGAGTATAAACTAATACAATCACTTTGGAAATCAATATGGAGATTCCTCAAAAAACTAAAACTGGAAATTCCATTTGGCCCAATTATCTCCCTCCAGGTATCTTCCCAAAAGAGGTAAACACATCATGTCATGGTGATATATACACACCCATATCTATAGCAGCACAATTCATATCAGCTAAATCTTGGAAATAGCTTCTATGTCCATCAACTGATGAGTGAATAAAGAAATGTGATGTTCAAAAAGCTAGGATTGGAGGTCCCATTTGACCTGGCCATCTCCCTGCTAGGTATATACACAAAAGAATGAAAAGACTCATATCACAGTGACATATGTGCACCCATGTTTATAGCAGCTCAGTTTGTGATTGCTACATCTTGGAAACAACCCAAGTGTCCATCAACTGGAGACTGGATAAAAAAGCTGTGGTTCTTCTACAGAATGGAGTATTATTCTGCCATAAAAAATGATAAGTTTGAATCATTTCTACTTAAATGGACACACCTTGAGGATATTCTCATAAATGAAATA
The DNA here is from genome assembly GCA_004026965.1 of Petromus typicus. Taxonomy (NCBI): domain Eukaryota; kingdom Metazoa; phylum Chordata; class Mammalia; order Rodentia; family Petromuridae; genus Petromus; species Petromus typicus. The sequence goes on from PVIR01045258.1 coordinate 4,378, forward strand.
AATATGTCACAGATAGGTAAATATCAGATCTTTTCTCTGGTATGAGAAAATAAAGATGTAAATGAGTCCTAGAATTGTATGTTATATATTGTGAAATAGAAAATACTCAAAGTAAAATAGGGTGAAGGGGGAAAAATAATGAGATTATAAGAAAAAAGAAAGGAAACAAATTTTATGTATATGGGGGGTGGTAGGGTGGGTCGGGCTATGGGAAAAAATGAGAATTAAGTTGTGTCTTATACTGGTACAAATCCCCATTATAGAGTGCAATCATGATGCATATATGTAATGTACCAATAAAGATTTAAATTTAAAAAAAAAAGAAACGTGATGTTTACACATCATAGAATACTTTTCTGCCACAAGTTGGAGTAATTAATAGGAAAACAGATGAACCTGAATCCATAACATTAAGTGAAATTAATAAGACATACAAGCTTAAATATTGCATGATTTCTCTTATACAAGTAATTCAAATTATAAATAAAGAACAAAATAAAAGATAGATAACAGGAAGTAGGAAGTTAGATCTTTCTCAAAAGGGAAAGAGATTAAGAGATGAGGGGAGTGAAATGGGGGGAAAAGACAAGGGAAAAATGGGGAATTAAGGTATGTTATGAACATCTACCATCTCCCCACAAGGAGTGTAAACATCATGTAATACAAACATGTATAAGTAGATAAAATAAATAAATGTTACAGTCCTTTTCTGGGGTCCTACCAAGGTCAACAAAATCAATTGCTGTGTGGGCCAAGAAATAAAGGTAGGTGGAGAGCAGAGAGCTCAAGATCCACTGGGTCTTTGCCCTTCCCAAGTCTCTGTGTAAAACAGCTTTGCAGTCTTTAGAGAAACAGTGTTCTTTAAATACCATATTTGAGTCTGTGCTTATGTAATCCAGCAGGAACACCAAGGGCCAATCCATAACCCAACGAGCCTGCATGTACTAGAAGGCCACCCTCTCCCTTTATCCCAAACCAGTCTCTAAAGGAAAACTAGAAAACAAAAAAAGGGCAAGGAACACTAACATCCAGTGTATACTTCCTATGTGCTGGACATCATGTGAGGTATATCACAGAAATTAGCTCATGTACTCTTTATAACACCACATGTGAAAAGGATCGTTATCAGGATATTCCAGAAGAAAGGATAAGTCATTTGTAGAACCCAGATGGTTTTTTCTTAATTCAGCGGTGCTCTTGTCCCTCAAAGAACCCTGGAAAGATTTGGCAGGACCATTAGGTCCTCCTGGTAAAGACCTGTTTACAGAACTTGAGTCATGTATAAATCCTATGCTGGATACTACAAAAGATGACCATGTTAATCAGATTAAAATCTCATGTGAGAAGTCGTGAAGAGAATCCAGTCCAGCTGAGTGAATGACTTGCCCACCAGCCACTCTTCTCTTCCTTCTGTCAGTTCTCTTCTCTTGTCCATCAGCTGGCAATGAGTCTACTCATCCCTTCTACACACGACGAGTCTGTTACTAGGAGGCATGAGACAATGGAGAAGTGGAAATGTGTAAAGGAAAACTGTTCGAACACATCATTTCTCTTACCCCATCTCACACATGACTCCTTTGGTTTTCTACCTATCTCCAACTCTTCTTTAACCAACACATCCTGCAAGCAGCAAGAACCCTCATCAAAGCTCAGAAAGGCCTGTGTTTCCATCCAAGAGCCTTCTACCTGGGCACGTTCCTTAAGTCACCTTTGTCTCACTTTCTTCATCTATCAAATGTGGAAGCACAAGGTTGTTGTGAGGGTCCAATGAGATTATTTGTCTATTAAAAAGTTCTTAACATGGCACCTGTATACATAAATAATAACTATTTGAGGGCCAGGGATTTATCTCAGTTCTGCCATCTGCCTGGCAAGTGCAAGGTCCCAGATTCAATCCCCAGTAACCACATACCACAATGCCAGGTAAGGTGGCTCACGCCGGCAAGCCCAGCACTTGGGAGGCAGAGGCAACAGGACTGATGTGAGTTCCAGGCTTGTCTGGGCTACACAGTGAGTTCAGGACCAGCCTGAACTACAAAGCAAGACCCTGTCTCAAAAAAAAAAAAAATAGCTATTTGAGTTATGATAGAAAAAAATATGGTAAATGTTTAAACCATTTTTTAAAATGTATTAGAATAAAAGACATTACTGTTAATCCCTTAAAGATATTCCCCTTCATTTCAAACATGTTTATCTTATTATTTGTGCTACTTTCTGAAGCAGTTCTTGACAGTCATTTTTCATATGTGTAGGAAAGCTGCTGCGGCTGCCTTGATGTCTTGAAATGATTCAAATCATTTACTGTTCATGGTCATTTTGATTTTGGGGGAGATCCAGAGGTCACACAGTGCCAGATCCAGTGAATAAGATGGGGCAGGACACACCGTAATGTTTTTATGGCTACAGTTCCATTGCACGGCACACAGCAGCAGCATTCACTGAATTTTCTTATGACACCTGGTAAAGACATGAAAGAAGCCTCCAGAATTGCTTCAGGAAATAGCGAGACTGTCAGTACTAGTGTGTACTTTGTAAATGTAAATGTACAAAGTAAATGTACTTTGGCAATGTGTCTTTCACTGTAATAAATTTATAAAATTTTAAACATTTAGCACATATTTTGATCACTCCGTGTATATTGTTGTTTTTGTTTCCAGAAGACTACAGTGTCTATTACCTATGCATGGAGCCCAAGCCACTTGCCCATCTTACCCTATTCAGCCTTCTGTGGTTCCACATTGGAGCTTCATGTTGCAGGGACAAGGTCAGGGCCTCACTCTGTGACACCTTGGGAAAGCTCAAACACAGCTGTGGAGAAAGCTTGGAGGAAGAGCTCTCAAAGTCAGACTGTCCATTTAAACAGAAAAACTTTTTTCAGCTACAAATTCAATAGGTGTCTTTTAAAACAAAAAGAAGTTATTCTGTGTTTCTTAACAGGACACTGTTAAAAATTCAGCAAGAGAATTCATTTTGTGAAGTGATCCGACACATGGTAAGATTTTTAGCATTTCTATCAGTGTTTCTTCTACTCAAGTGACTGAAGCTACAGCCTCCCTTACACTTGCCAACAGCCCCTACTCCAGAAAGCTCATCTCTTCAAACAGAAGTACAAGAGGTGAGTGGTTATCAAACCTGGCATGACGTCCCTGAACGTGGCCTTTGTAGAACATCCAATGAAAACCACAATGAGGTTGCCTGGCCATGGCTGAAGCACCCACATCCTCAAGGCACTGCTGGAAGCTGGCTAGTTAGCCCCTCTGGCTGTCAATTTCCTCCTCTACAAAATGGACAAAATAATCTTCACCTGTGAGGACCAAATGAAACTCTCCAAAGAGAGTGTTTTGTAAACGCTCAATCCCTTGCTGATGTACAACATCACTCACTGTACTACTCCCTGCATATGTAAAGACATCTCGGGATTTTGAAAAGACTTCTATGGAAACCAAGTAAGCAAAGCAAAACGCTCAGTCATGAGGCTTACAGGGAAACCTGCCGCCGTGCACATCCATTCACACACAGTCCCTCAGAGCAGGCGTTTGGACAACCCTCCCACCAAGACCCCTACTTTGGCTTTTGTTAGTTGTCAAGACAATTGACCAGGCTTGGCCTTGGCTGAGAAGGCTCAACCAGCACATCTCCCAGGCACACGGCTCAGAGAAAACTGCCTCACAATTCTCAAGGGCTTTTTCTCTTACTCCTTTCAGGTGTCCGTGGTTGAGATATGTCAGGAAAAAAAGGTTATGAACAGAACACCTCACCCAGCATCACACCTGACCTGATCCAGATTCTGTACAACACTCAAGTTATTTTCAGAGATTTGACAGATTGGCACCTCAAGAGAAACTGTAAGTGAAGAAAGACTTTGTTTGAAAAGGAGGAATCCAGATTATGTCACATCACTAGAGCCTCTTTTTCCCTAGACCACTGGGAAATCAGCCTTCAAGCCACAAAGATGGATGAGCAAGGGTATTTTTCAGGATGAACAGAGCAAAAGAATACATTCCAATCTCACCACCAATGAGAGCAGACATTTTTTCTGGGGTCTGAGTCTTACATAATGGGTTTTATTTATTTCTCTTTTCCTCTGTGCTCACATGTACAAATTCAAAATGAGCACACATTATCCTGAGAAGACTACCTCATGTTCCTAAGGAAGCCCCCAGAGCCAGGAAGAGCTGCCTTAGAAAGCTGCAGACTTGTTTTGCAGAATAAAATATCACAATATCCCTCACACCCGCTCAGCCCAACTGCTGTCTTGGCAATCGTTACATCTAGTTTTGGCTAAAGAGAAAACGCACAGAATGGTATCACTGGCTTAAAAATAAACTAGGGATTCCACGTGGGTAATTCTAATATAAATAAGTTGCACACGTTTCCATCTCCTATGGAAGTATCTGGGCTTAAGAGAAACAGGAATGGTGGCTGGCTTGGAACACCCTGCTCTCTGCACCTACACAGCATGAATCAACAAAGCAGACCCACAACTCTGGGCCAGGATCAGTCCCAAATGAGAAAAATACCTAAAGAGCAAAAGAAAACGGAAGCGAAACTCCTCCTTACTCACGCGGGTTTCTGAGGCTCCTGTGCTACATGCTCTGCCTCAGGGCAGCAGAGGTCTGGCTGTTCACCCTGACCTGAGGCAGCCACACATTGGCCACATCTGCTACTGTTGATGGATCCCAGATCACTGCCTGTGGGACATGAAATAGAAGTCCAGGAGCAAACTGCCAGTAATGGGCAGAAGAAGGAAGGAAATGTATGAAAGGTGTCGGCCTCTCTGGTACTTATGATTTTTTTCTCACTATAAATCTAGGACCAGACGCTTTCACTAATGAACGCCCTTTAAGTAAACAATTTGCAAAGATTCTAAAGCAGGTCTTCTCAAGGTGAATGTAGACTCACTTGTGATGGTTCATCCTCCTTCAGATAAGGAATCCTGGCTTCTGATCTGGCACAGCTGTCAAACACAAGACTTCCGGGTTGGTCGGCCTAGTTTTGCCACTTGCCTCCAGGGTGACAAAGGACACGTGGATTCCTACTTCTCAGATTTGGCTCCTCTAGTGAGACCGATGCCCATGACTATTTCATGACTTTTGTGTGTGTGGCAAAGAAATAGCACATAATACAAAGTAAATTCTTATAAAAGTTATTATAAACACTAGTTGAGGTTATTGTTAGAGACTTGAAAGTATGCCGTATGAAAGGTAGGTGAAACACCGACCAACTCTAAACCATTTCACTCCTAGCTCTCACAAACTACAGCTATGGTCAACACTTTCAGGGTTTAATTAGAATTATTCAGTCTCTGCTCTCACTTCTTATATGGGTATTTCTCCATCTCCTTCTCTTACGTGGGCACAAAGTACCTGGCCTGAGACTCTGATGTGTAGAGAAATGGCCTTGGTCAGACCAACACCACCTACCCCAAGAGGGCCCTGTCTGTGGAATACTTTAGATGGGCATGTTTGGGGAGGTATTCTCACGGGGAAACAAAATCATGGATTTCTCATTCGTATTAGATATATCCACATGCAATCCCCTGGATATTTGGAGGAAGTCTGTGCATTTCCTCTGTGATCCATAAGCTGTATTTAGCTGAAATTAGTTACAACTGAAGAGGGTGGAGGCAGTGAGGAAACTGACTGTCTCAGGGAGAGAATATGAGCATTCCAAAGGCTCCTTTCCAAGAATGAGCTTCCTGATAGAACCCATGTAGTGTGCTTATATTTACTCATCAGGCACATATAGTTTCTGCATATAGGGCAGCCTGCGACATTCAGGGTGATACCAGTTACGTGGGTGGCAGCCACATCCCACAGCTCCAAGATCGCCATCACAGACTAAGGAAGGCGTCTCTCGGTCCACAAAGCAGCACTTGTCTCCCCACCACTGAGTAGGGCATCAGATCAACACCAGGCACTATCCATGCAGGTACCACAAAACAAGATGCTCTCTTAGATATGGGATCTACGAGATCACTGTGGGCCCACTACCTTATCCAGCTCTTAAATTTCCTTTTATTCATGACACTAGTTGATAGTGTTCTTTTCCCGCCAGGAATACAAAAGTATAAAATTTTCATTCACAGTCCAGGTTTACTGGCTTAACACACAACGACTCCATAAGACACCAGGTCAGGCAGTCAAAGCACAAGAATAGATGAATAGTAACAAGAAGACAGAGAACTAACATGAGTTATCAATTCCCTATTTCAAGTAAATTCTCAGATACTATGGGAGCAAGAAGAAAAGTGCTGAACTGCCAAACCTATGATTACAGATGCAAGACTCACCCCAGAATGAGAGCCAAGGTTAGGTGGCTATGCGGAATGAATCCTAGACTCAAGGTGAGCCCTTGTCTGTTCCCAGCATGCTCCTGAGAAGGTCAGTCTCACCATCTAAATGAAATAGAATAAAGAACAATTCAGCCAAGAAT
>PVIR01045259.1:0-10799 GCA_004026965.1 Petromus typicus
TAGGAAAGACAGATGTGTCCTGGAGGTCTCTCTACCCTCACACAACGAAGCTGGCAGTGCATCATACCTGGCTTGTGAACAAACAGAGAATAGTAGCTTCCATTTCTCAAATACATCCATTTACTCCAAGGATTTTTCCCCTCTGGCTGAGGGAGCAAAATGTCCATTCCAGTGTATTCTAAGTGTCCCAAGGCCTTAATATATCTCAGAGCAGCACTCCTCAGCATTCTACATTATAAAATCAATCTCTATTTAAGTAAGAGGGGGATATTTATTTCTTAATTTTTTTAATAATGTATTTTGTGATTTGTTATAGCTTCAGTGTTGTATTATTTATTTATTGTGCCTATAGGGTGTACTGCCACTTGGTAATAGAGGAGCTATGGAAACTTGAGACCTAAGCAGAAATGAGTTCAACAATACTGCTACACTCTAGGATTTTATCCAAAATTAACAAAAGAGCAAAAGTGCAAGGCAATGATAACCCATCTGATGGCACAGTGGGAGTGTGTGTGGAAGAAACAGTGATGGAGACTTTTTTTAAAGGCAGGCAAGGGTGACAGGCAAATGATGGGCTGTTTTAAAATTCAAAACCATTTCACAATTTCATAAGCTTCATACAACTGGATTTGCTATATTCCTGGGATATGTGTTTATTTAATATTTTGCTTATGAAAAAGTGGTCCAAGGACTAGATAAAACTTAAATATGTTTTCTCCATATTGTTGTAAGAATAGTGATGAATGTAGTTTGAGATAGACATGACTTATTTTGGATGTAAGGCCTGCTGACAATTGGGGAAAAGAAGAGGTTTTTTTTTTTTTTTGCTTAAAATTAAAGGAGTCTTTTCATATTTTAAGTAGCATAAACTGTGGTCCTTACACTTAATTTTTGTTTCTCAAAATTCTAAGAGAAGAAATGCAGGTGAAAATTCCTTAGTATGCACAGGAATGATATCATAGAAATTGAGGATATTTAGGTAAAAATGAGAATTACAGTGACACATTTAACCCAAAAGCTCCCTATAGCTCTAAGACATTACTTAAGCTTTGTCAGTAGTGATAAAATACCAATTATTGCTAATATCCTCCAATAATTTGGAATTCTTTAACTCTCTCCTTAATGCTGGTATGCATTTCAGGAAGAAGATACCATACTTGTGACACTACTTGACAGTAAGCAATAAATACAGGCAGTGAAGTCCATGGCCTTTGTAGAAAGATGCCATCTCAGTCAGCAGCCAGGCAGGCTGTCAGCAGCGTTTATTGAGTGGCTAATGAGAGGAGGTGCCACGAAACAAAGAGGAGACAAGTGCTGCAGCCTTGAGGGGCAGCCAGGGCGATGCTAGACGCAGAGGAAAGACAGCGGCATCTCCGCAGGAGAGCAGGCTGGGGGAGGAGACACCTCACAGGTGCTGAGCGCCTCCTGCGTGTAGCCCACGTGAAAGGCCTTCTTGTGGGTGAGCGCCGTGGGGACACCAGCAATCCTGTAAGACACACAGTCTTAATTTCTCCAGACCCGAGTTCCTTCAGCTGTGAAATGAGCTGCAGGGAGCAGTCTGGGAGTGGCGAGGCCAGGCGTGAGTCGCTCATTCTCAGGAGGTCAGCGGGGCGGTGAAAACGGGCGGAGGAGGGGAATGAGGAGAGAGGTATCTCAGCTCCTGTTGTTAAATACTCCTCTTTTGGGTCATATTAAAAAGGAAAGGCTACAGATAAAGGCCAAGCTTATTAAATTTTGTTTTAGGATTTGGCTTGAAAGATTACAAAATCATCACGGTGTTATCACCTAATCAGTTTTGCTACGTCTTGAACGATTGTAACAGAGGAAGCAAATGCAAAGCAAGGTGGCTGTGCGATCTAGTAACTTCTCACGAATGTGGCAGAGGAGAGACTACTGCCCCGGTTCTGTTCTCCCGCGGGCTGCCCGGCAGCCTGGCCCAGGGCACTGCTCTTGGATAGGCTCCCAGTGTTGATTCACTTCCTGTGCGTCCTGGGTCCAGACACTCCCCTGTTGTCTTGTGGAAGAGAAGATTCTTCCAACTCTTGTGCCCAGTGGAGATCATCACAGAAGAACTATTAATTAGTCTTTGTGAATGGACAAGAGCCATAGGAAGGTATGGAAACTGGTTGAGATAACAGGAATGCTTCGTCGATAAGCTGATGGTGCGATCTTGTTAAAAACACAAAGAAAAAAATTGATTTTTCTTTCTGTTTTTCATTAAAGTGACTGACGTAGAGGAGCTGGGGATGGGCACAATGACTGCTCTTGTCTGGCAGACTCTTCCTCAGGAAACCACGTCGGAGCTCACAGGTATGGGCAGCAGAAGCCAAAACTGGTGGGAATACCATAGCCCTGTTTGCTGGTTGGAAGAGTTAAATGTTCTTTAAATGTAATATTTCTAAATAAATTATTTTTAAATTAGAGGAACTGGACTTGAATTTCAATATTACCAGGCCATTTACTCACTTAGCAAACACTCGTGTATCTCCTAGCTTGGGTTAGACAGGGTGCAAGTTACTGGGAGCTGACGAAGGGTTATCTTTTTTGCTTCAGTATTGCGGATCAAACTCAGGACCTTGCACTTGCCAGGCAGGTGTAGCCCCACTGAACTAAACATTGGCCCACAAAGTATTATCTTGTCCCTATTCTTGACAGGTCCCTCTATGGGGAAGAATGTGGTAAATAAATACATAGAACACAACGTGATACCACCGGTAGAAGATGTATGTGTGAGTTAATGGCTGTCCTGAAGAAGTCACTTTTTTGGCAAATACATAAACCGTGCCTTTAGGCTCTGACTTCATGTAGATGTTATAGAACTAAGTGAAGGACTTCTTGCCTTGGCAGACTTTGTAAAATTCCATTTGAGTCCACAAGCATGAGACCCAGTGCTCTGGTAGGTAGGGAGGACCCAGGGGCTCTGTACAGCTTCAGACTAATGTATAGAGTTGGAAAGAGGAGCCTAGAAGTGCGAGGACTGAAGTTGCTCAAAAGCTACATTCCATCTTCCCTATGCACACAGCAAGTCTTTCAACTCCAACTGGAGAAACTTTCTCACTCAGGAAATCCATAAACAGAGGATTGGGCTGAGTGCAGAGAGCCTCAGTAGGGAGGGAAGGAAAAACAACTATCTGAATCTGAGGGCCAGATTAGAAGAGGATGGATAGGCATATTGTACAAAATTCTTCTAACTTTGGAGAGAGTATGTGAAATTGCTTTTAATCATCAAATCCTAATGGATTAAGAAATTTAGTTTACTAAAATGTCCTATGATTCAAATGAAAGAATATGATTTTGAAGTATAAAAGCACCTCAGTTAAATTGATTTTATTTAAAACAAAATAAACAGGCTAGGGATTTAGCTCAGTGGTTCTGGCACCTGCCTTGCAAGCATAAGGTCCCAGGTTCGATCCCCAGTAACCACATACAACAATGCTGGGCATGGAGACTCACACTCACCAGCAGTCAGTACCACATACCACAGTGCCAAGCATGGTGGTTCATGCCTGTAATCCCAGCACTTGGGAGGCAGAGGCATGAAGATTGCTGAGTTTGAGGCTGAGTTCAGGACCAGCCTGAATTACAAAGCGAGACCCTGTCTCAAACAAACAAGCAAACAAAACAAAACAAACTGAGCATTGTGCAGGCAATGATAAACAGAACAAAAGAAGATGAGAGCAGAGGATCTCAAGCTTGTTTTTGCTTTTCACCTTTTTATAGTGGAAAATCCAAAAATAATGAGAACTAGAATAATATAAAACCTGCAGAAGTCCTCATTACCCAGCTTCAATAATTTCATTAGCTCAGGACAGACTTTGCTTCATTTATACCCCCACCATCCCAGAAACTGAGATGGTGATTTTAAATGTGAAATCAGAACCAGCATATAAAGGAAGGAATCAAGTGAGCAAGGAGGAATCTGTGCCAACTGGGAGGTTGTGCCAGGTGGCATCAAGAGATATGGTAGCATCTGTGTCCCCAAGCTTGTTTGTCCCTTTGCTGCTTCCAAGGTTTCCATTTTTATTCAGTGCTCAGAATCATATATTCCAGGAGGTCAGGAACATGTGGTTTAGGTGTTTTCTACTCTAGCAAAGGATAGTATCTGGGAAAAAGAGGAGAGGAAGGGAAAGAATATGGTAAGAGGTGCAGGTGGTAGAATGGAGGAGCAGAGCACAGTGGTCAAGCTTGTGCATGCTGACATAGGAGGGACAGGACATACCACAGGAGGGGGCAGGACATACCATGCTCCCTGCCCCTCCTTCCACCTTTGTTTCCTCGATATTCCAGGTGGGCGGAGTGAATGAACAGCCCAATAACCTGTGACCTATCTCAATTCCAGATTCCTCAGTGCTTGAATGCCACCATCTCCTTTTAATTTGCCAGCATGTTCTCCAGTCTCATCTTCTATGTCATTTCTGCTGGGAGGCTCTGCCGAGCCCAGGCTGGGTGGCCAGGTAAACTCCCTGTCTTCTTCCCCAACAGAGAGATCCAGTCCAATCCAGTCCGATCAGAGATGTAATTGTTCTATAGTTGCACACTCAATGTGTACCAAGGTCCAGCAAGCAGAGAATGCTGGATGCATTTTTAAATAAATGCATAAAAATAAACTGTAAACAAAATTAACTCAGGCCTCCTTTGCAGAAATCAGACAAAAGAGAACTCTTTGAGAACTAATGTGACCTCTAAATCAGAGTGCACTATGTTTGGGCTAAATTTCAGCGCTCACTGGCCCCTTTCAAATTAGGTGTTCATGTGCAATGAACAACCTTTCCAACCATGTCCAGCAATTCTGGAAGGACCTTTACACCAGTGGCTTTCAACTCTTAGCACTTCTTAGAAAAGCCTGGGCTGTTTTTTGATCCTATCCTGGTACAAGCTTAATCTCAGACATGTGCGTGAATTGCTTCTGGACCACTGGGTTTTATTAATATTCCCCCAGGCATTACAGGCTGTATTGAGAGCTACAGTTTTGGATGTACTCACAAGACCAGCTCAAAATAATCTCTATTGCAGAGATGTGTTTGTGTCGCATAGACATGCAATGACACATGGACATATCCCGTTCCTGCTCAAGGGCTAACACCAACCAAGAGCACTCCCAGCACTCAGGAGGATTTGACCCCAGATAGCCCCTGACCAACCCTATCTGAAGAGGGAGCTGATAGACATTTGCTCTACTACCACAGAACCACAACTTAAGGTGGGGTCAGGAGATCTGAAAGTGAAGTCCTTGCCCAGCCCATATTGACCTGTGTGACCCTGGGAAATTTACTTAACAATCCTCTGCTTTGGTTAACTTGGCTGTAAAAGTAACTAATGGGATGGACCTACTTGCCAGAAATGTTATAAGATTTAATGAGCAAATAATTATAATGTGTTCCATCAATACAAATTGTTGTACAATTGCTAAATAACTTCATTGTGTAAAATTCCAAAGAAATCTATGCTGTTCCTTTGGGGTTTTTCAATGACTATTTATTTGATTTATGCATACAAGACAGCATTTGCCTAAAACCTTTTCTTATATGGGTATTCTCTTTGATTTATTCTCTTTTACTCTGCCAGCACACAGCTTGACATATGTATAAAGGAATTGGAGGAAAAATCACTTAATGCACAGTGTTTCCTTTGTTGTGACTGTCTTATCATGAACTGTTATAGTTGTCACTTATTCTCAGAACTGTTTGTCTGGTTTTTCATTCAGGCTTATAAATACTCACCTTGGACATGCTTTATAGACAGTGTAGAGAAAACAAATACATATGCTAGGATAGTCAACTTCAATTTATTCTTGCTTAAGAAAAAAGAAGCTTAAAGGTTTAATGTGTGCTTGATAAGCTATAATTCAGCATGAAAGATGCAAGTGGTTTATGTTTACTCTCCTGGGTCAGCTTGGCATTTACGGCTTCAACCTTTCTTTGTACCTCTTCAGTAGGTTAAGTCTTTCCCAGAAGGACTGATCTCAAAGCACTGTTTCCCAGAATGCTACTCTCCGAGAAATTGGGACTTTAAACCAACTACTGTATATTCCATGGAGAGTGGAGCGTGAGGGCATGTGGTGTTTATTAAGAGCTAATAGTGGGGTTGGGTACTGAATTTGAATTTAAAGTATTCAAACAACCTAATCTTCTGAGAAGAGCTGGATTAAAAATAAGAGACAGGTACAGGCTTGGTGTAGCATGCCTAGAATCTCAGTTATGAGGAAGGCTAAGCCAGAAAGCTTGAAAGTTTGGGGTCAGCCTGTGCAACTTAGAAAGACTCTGTTTGAAAAAAACACAGAACAAAACCAAACAAATAAATAGACAAACAAAACCCCAGCAGACATGTATACCTGTCCCCACGTTAAACTATCTTTGTGACCTTGGGTAAATCCCTAACTGTTCCTGCTTACTGTTTCCTGAGCTGGGAAAGTGGGGCTACCAGTAAGACTGAGTAAGATAAAACACACAAATCTCTAGAAAAGTGGAAGGGTTTGAAAAAACTGATAGCAATATTTGAAACTGCTTAATTCTTAGAAAACAACTCTTTCATAATCTTTAATCACTGATTGATTAGAGGTACTTTTTTTAAAGAAAAAAACAATGTTACCAACCAATGGAATCTTTTCACACTGAAAAGACTAGTATTGGCTTCTTTTCCCAGTCATAAAATACATATTAAATAGTTTATACAAGGCCAGTGTTTGTCTCAGCTGAGAAATTACATGACAGCGCTGGTTAAGGCCGTGAGCCACTTGCAAGTCTTTCTTCTCAGAGCCCATGAATAGGTTAAGTTTCCTTCATGATTACTAATTTCATATGACTTCACAGGATGATTACATATTTATGTATTATTTATTATGCAAATCTAGCATTATAAATTATTTAAAGCCATATTAATAGTATATATTATTTATAATGGAATTGTATTAATATATATTATTTCAAGTAGCTTTGGCTAGAGCTTCCCGCCCCCACCTTGGGTCACAGTCTTTGGAAGTTAGTATTCCACTCAAGAATCAGTACAAGTCTCCTTCTGGGGCATGGCCATAGGGTTCTTCCCTCTCGGCACAATTTCTGCATAACCAAGGTCTAGAAATTACTCTAACATTAAGGAGCAAAGCCTGCAGGCTTCTCTGCCTTTGATCATGGCTAGGGATTATCATTCCTTTGAAAAATTATGAAGTAAGTGGTTTACCATAGGGATTCTACCACCTCTGATGGTAGCCATAGAGCATAGTCTCTCCTAATCTGGAAGAAGGTAATCAGAAGAAACTAAGAAATTGAACCCTGGTAAGAGTAAGCATCAGATCTGCTATCTTTGGCTACAAATTACAGAAAATTTAAAAAAAATAGTGACTCAAATATTGGTAATGTGTATTACATCATGTAATAGTAAGTCCAAAGATAGTGGGCCCAAGGAAACCTCTGTAGTTTAATGTGGGGAGCCGTCTATAACTTTCTTGTCTTTACCTGCATAGTTGATGACATCACACTAGATCACTGCATCCCAGTTACCAGGTGCTTACCAGGTGCCATGGATCAAAGAATCAAATCCTCTCTCAAAATCATCCAAGTGCGAAGCAACTGGGCCAGGGGGAAATAAAAACCTTTCCTCTATTTCTAGCTTCATATTTTTTCTGGGAGAAAATATTCTCCAGAGATGTCCCAGCATACTATGTCCCGTGTCCACATTTTAACCAAATCATTGACAGAGTGACAGAATTGCCTTCTATTTCCCCATGGCATAGGAGAAGTTATTATGTTCCCTGAGCTTGGAATGTTCAGATCCAAACAAATTTGAATATCTTCTAGCAAAGAAAAGAAGACAAGAATTTTATATTGTTGGTAATTATAAATGGTCTGTCATGAGATCCAGGAAGTTAATGAGTCATTCTTTTTTTTTTTTTTTTAGGTTTTTTTGAGACAGGGTCTCGCTTTGTGGTTCAGGCTGGCTCTGAGCTCAGCCTCAAACTCACATCACAATCCTCCTGCCTCTGCCTCCCAAGTGCTGGGATTACAGGCGTGAGCCACCACGCCTGGCACTGTGGTATGTGGTACTGGTTGCTGCTGGGTGTGGGTCTCCACACCCAGTATTGTTATGTGGTTACCAGGGAATCAAACCCGGGCCCTTGCGCTTGCAAGACAGGCGCCAGAACCACTGAGCTAACTCCCCGGCCCCCTAATGAGTCATTCTTTATCAAAAAAACTTATTTAAATAAAGTTGAAATTTTTATAAGAACCTATATGGAACTTCAACTTGCTGCCAAGAAGGAGTAACAGGGACTGGACTTGTTTTCCCTCTGAAAAGAAATCAAAACCTCAGAATATGTGAAACAATATTTCATTGAGACACTAGATATCCAGGGATGAAGGATGGTGATGACTGAGTGGTGAGAAGCTGAGGAGGGGGGACCTAGCAAAACGCCAGAGGAAGGACTAACCGTGCTAACTAGAGACCTCGAAGGGGGAAAGACATAAAGAGTACTACTGAGATATCTGAGAAGAAAAATACAGCGAATGGAATCAATGGGGCACAGAGAGTCCCTGGAGGTGTGAAGGAGACAGACAGATTCAACACATCATGGGCAAAAATTCTCCAAAGTTGATGAACTCTATAAAACCACAAATGCAAGAAACTCAACAAACCTCCCATGTGCACACACACGCGAAGAACACGAGCAAGTGTGCACAAAGAAAAAAAGGAGAAGTCACGCCAAAACCAAGTTATTTAGAAATAACAATAAGGAGGAAAATTTTAATAAAATATTTAAATGCCTTTATTTACTAAGAACAGATATATAAGTTGTGTCTTATACTGGTACAAATTCCCATTGTGGAGTGCAATAATGATGTGTATATGCAATGTATCAATAAAGATTAGAATTTTTTTAAAAAGAACAGATATTTTAGATATGTTATTATTTTAACCAGTATACTGAGGAACCAAACAATGCTGCCTGAGTTGGAAGCAATCCTGAGACAAGGTGTGCATTCTCCAGAAAGCCATAACTCCTGACCTGTTGGATGTCTAATGTGCTGAGTTCATGGTCTCTCAACGTGGAGGAATGGAGTCATGAAGAAAAGAAGGAAGCTTCCCAAGCTCCCAAAAAATGAGAACTAGCCAGAAAATAAACACTGGTCTCTACCATGGACAGGGCCCGTAGCTTGCAGGGGATTAGACCTCACTATTCTCTTGTGCAGTGGCTATTCCGTAGTGGCAGGTAAGGCATGGTTACAGGGACAAGCGTTTTTTAAAAAAATTATTATTATTGAAATATCACAATCCTCAACTTGAAACTGTACTACAAAGCTACTGTAACAAAGACAGCATGGTACTCAGCAAAGAAACAGACTTCAGGATCGGTGGAACAGATTAGAAGACACAGAAACAATTCCAGAGATACTAAGCCACCCCATCTTTGACAGAGCAGCTCAACATCCTCCCCAGAGGAAATATAGCCTTTTTAATAAGCGGTGCTGGAAAAATTGGGTCTCACCTTACCCAAGAGTTAAACTAGACCATTATCTTTCACCATGCATTAAACTAAAATCAAAAGTGTGGCAAGCGTTTTTGATCTCTAGTTTTCATAGCTGATTATGTTCATGGCTATTACCAAAGTACACATTAGTAACAGGATATCTGTTCAGGCATTTTTTGATCATTGTCATGGAAATGATGCCTAAAGTTTTAGCTCCTGTATTATCCTCATAGTTGCATACAGCTCCTACGGGAAGATACAAGGAATTTGGAATTTGATACCAGAGGACTCACTACATCTTCGCTTAAATATCTTGAAAGGGGCACAAAGAAGGAGAAAAACTATAAAGTGAATAATGAGAAAAGATATACATAAAGAAACAAAGACAGACATGGCAATAGATTTCTCACTAGAAACAATGCAAGCAAAACGAAAATGGAGAAATATTTTAAATGCATCGAAAGAGGAAAAAACTTCAAGAACTTTATAGCCGGAATTCATAACTCAAAAGAAAATGAAGCAAAAATAAAGGCTTTAAAAGACATACATAATTAAAATAGCACATCCCAATAGACCTATAGGAGAGATGTAAAGAAAGCTGGTTTTTTTGTTTTGTTTTGTTTTGTTTTAATACCAGCAATCAAACTCAGGACCGTGCACTTGACAGGCACCCACTGTGTCACTGAGCTAAATCCTTGGTCATGTAAAAAAAGTTCTTAAGTCTCAAAAAATGATATTTGAAACCAATTTGGAATTGGAAACTTGAGAAATAGTAATTGTATAGATACATATACATTCTATTTTATTTAAATTTTTTAAAAAATATAATTTACTACTTAAAACAATGCATGATACAGTATATGGTTTATTAATGTGTTCAGAAGTATAATGTATAATAACAACAGCACAATGGCCAAGGTGGAGAAAATGAAAACATAAAATATTTTTATACTACACATGGTGTGATATATTACCACTGTGATCATTTAAAGATTCATCCTATAAATCCCTGATACTCTCCCATGAAGAGACCACCCAGCTGTTTGGCTATAGTTGGACTATAACTCTCCCATCTTAAATTGGACTCTCCCATCCTGGAAAAGACATTCCTTATTTTATGAAAATTGATATATATTATGAGGATGGGTTTTTCTTCAAGAATATTTGGTTTGCCAGTGCAAGATTGCATAGACCATGAGACACACTTTCCTTCCAAAAAAGCACAGAGCTATGCACATGACCATAAGACCCACTGTATGTCGTGTTACTCAAGTTTCCAGAGGCTAAATTGGGATTCTGGAACAATCTTTTGCCAGTTTTGTAAAAAAAAAAAAAAAAA
>PVIR01045260.1:0-10808 GCA_004026965.1 Petromus typicus
CCAGCTCGGTGGACACCTTCTCCCATGTGTGAGTCCACCTCGTGGCTTAGGAGACTGACTGTGGCTCCAGCGCCTGGCAGAGAATGTCAGGGAGACAGAACTTTCCTTTCTGGAGCTTTAATGGCTGTCCTGGTCATGTCTGACCAGAATCCGCTTGCAGCTCCCGAGCATGAACAGTACTTTGCGAATGTACTTCTCAATTCTGGAATGCTGTTTTTTTAAGGGAACCTTACTTAGCACAGTAACCTCAGAGCGGGGTGACTTACTGAGCTCATGCATGTCTATTTAGTGCTGGCCCAGCCATCTGTCATGTCAGTAGGAACTATTCTCACTAGTAACAAAAAACATTCAAAGTTTAATTTCAATTTGAGAACGGTTTCAGAAGATGTCAAAGTTGCTGATGCTAAGTGATCTGGACTAGTGCTTCTCAAACTTTCATGTGCATATGACTTTCCTGAGAGATCTCTTTAAAATCCTGGGCATCCACGGTACAGTGTCAGAGTCTACACTTCTGAAGGGTCTCAGGTAGGAGGAAATTCTCTCTGGACATCAGCTGCTCCAGGGACATAAGATGCTGAATGAAGAAAACTCAAACCACCAATGATCTTACAGAGATGACACAGTCTTTTCTCTGTGGTCACATTCCCTGCTGTTCACAATTATGTTCACGGATGTATTCTTACTTTTGAGTGTTCTTCCACTTTTTTCCACTATTCTTTCTTACATGTCATTAGCACTTACCTACAGTAGCTCACATTCAGAAACAGTGAAACTGTTTTCTTGCCCACCTAGTTTGTAGCTGTCAGTTCTCACAGGAATGAAGCCATGCTTGTGACAGTGTTACTGTCCTTCCTGTTTGTACCCAGTAGGACACTGTGACAAGTTGCCCCTCTGGAAGTGTCCATGTCTCTCCTCTGGTGTCCAGCAAGGAATGCTGACTGCAGGGAAGAGGCTGTCTGAAGGTGTAGTGCTGAGGACTGTGTCTGACCCCAGGAGAAACAGACTCTGATGTGTTTCCCAGGTGCTTAACCTCACTTATATTTTGGACAACAAGAATTTTACACGTTTTAGAAGATCTATCCCCACTTCCTCTGCAAAAGTGAAGATTCTAGTTATTTTTCATATTCTCTGCATTCATCCAGAACCATCACAAACATAAGTTTAAACATTAGTGAATAATGAATATCATGAAAATAAAAGAGAAAAAGGAGCTTATCAGACAGTAAATTCACAACAAATAGGAGAAAATGCAACAAAATAAGCTGAGCAGAGGTTTCAAATTTTTTAGTTGCCAATATAAAGAATAATTTGCAAGAAAACATTGTACCAACTGAGCTTTCCACAAGGTTTAAATATACAACAAAAGCTGTTTGGAGAGCAGATGTCATGCTCCTAGGTTTATAGGGTACAAGTACTATCTGTGCCGGTACAAGTACCGTCTGTGCCTGAGGTGAGTTCTGCAGACAAAAGGAAAAGACACGACGAGGTAAAAGCAGCAGAAAGACACAAGGAGGTGCCGTGACCTCATGGGAGGTGTCCCCTGATATTCTGGCAGCACATGGTAACCAAACCTCTCTTTGTTATGTCTAAAGTGCAACCCAAAGGGGACACTGTTGCTGAGCCCCAGGTGAGCAAAACAGGAATTGACCTACCTGCTGTTCCTCTTCATGTTGAGACTCCTCAGGAACTTGAGGGGCTGTCATGAAAACCATCTTTCTTTTTGCAAAGATGGCCATGATAGTATTTGGGGTTTTAGACACATTTCTATCATCACAGTAATGATCTACTTCACAAACATCCATGCAACCATCACCTTCCACCCTTCCTTACGCCTGCAATTTAATGGTTACATTTTATCCAAAAATGCCTTCCAATACGTGGTTTGCTGGCAGGTTTCTCTTTAGTAAATGTCACTACAACTTAGCCCACCTTCTGTAGAATGGGGGGGGGGAATAAAATGACATGTTGCAGTTAGAACAGCATTTACCAATTATCAATAGATAATAATCAACTTTCACTGACTGAATCCTCCAGAGTCAACTTGAAATCTTTTAGCCTTAGATCTCAGTGATCTTTCTCCTTCAGACATCAATTCACATTTGATGAAAAAAAGCAAAGGCTAGGGAAACAGAAATGTTCCATTTTCGGAGAATGCCAAGTCTTCACATTGTTTGTTATTCCATTAACTGAGAAGTATTTTGAGACTCAAGTTTAAGGAATTCTTTTTTAACCCAGGTCAGAGACAAGGCGAACCTTGAAGACTTAAGTTGGAGCAAGATGGTGGATTCAAAACAAGCTTAGTGCCTAAGGTCAGTAATGTAGCAGGAAGACCTGTGATTACTATTCAGACGTTAAAAGTGTTTGATACTAAGAGGAAAAGGAACGTTCACTGCATGCAGAGAGGCAGGAAAGACAAGACACCGAGTGAGTCTGAAAGCCAAGGAGCCATTTTAAACAGGTGGGTCATATACATTCCTGTACTCTCCATAAGAGCTGAGCTTCTGTGCATCCTGTCATTGAAGAGCACAACCTCCTCCAGCTCTGAGAGGCTCTGATGCTCTGGTGAAATGTTAAGATAAATGAAAATTTAATAGCTTTCCACCTGCAGCATCTGTGCAGAGAAACTGTACAAGGCTTCAGATGAGCCGAAGAGCTTCAACATGATGTAGAGGGAACAGCTGGTCTAGTTAGTGTTCATTTGCTCATGGGTTTTGTAACCCCAGCTTGCAGCTGGAACAGAATCTCTCATAAGGTATTTAACCTGGGGCTTCCATGAGAGAAGCATCCATCATCTAAACAGCCTCAAAGGAGGGTTTGGGCTGCAGTCTGGACACTTGGTCTCTATAAGGTTCACTGTCACTGCCCTATACTCTATCAGAGTTTCTCAGGAAAAGGAAACAAGATGATTCTGCATACCTAAAGCACATGATATACCTGCCCTTCCAAATTAATAAATCACACACTGGAAAATCAGTAAAAAAGGGGTATGTTTCCTGCTTGAAGCCCACCAGAGGTCTCATTGTCTACCCTCCTCTTAACTTTGTCTTCCTGCTTGAGATCCTTTTCTGTCCTTTGCATATATCTTCTAAGTGAGCAAACTGTGTGACTCCAGTGAGTGTTCAGCCTTATGTCTCCCTCTGTCATGCAGCCCTCACTATCCATTCCAAGGACAGCCCCTCTCTCTTCCCCTCCTGAGTCCATCATGGGAGGTCAGGATTTTCCCACAAGAATGAAACTAGATGCAAAAAGTGGTTGAAACATTCAGACTAAACTGGATTGTTCTGAATTTTACTTTTTGAAAAGGAGGATATCTATAAATAATGATAATTTAAAATGATGAGTTTTGGGGCTGGAGTTCAGCATCATTTCAGGGCAAAACAATAACTGGTTTCCTATGGACCCTTTAAAATCTACAAGCTGAGATGATTAATACTTGATATTCAGTACGACATGATGGCCAAAAACCTATCGGGAAGAGAATTATGGGTGACTTTATAGGCTAAGACACTGCCTTAAAATCTCACCAAGGACTAATTCTGTTCTCATAGTCTAATGATCACTTTTGCATGGAGCTTTACATTTCAATTTTTTATCATTACTCAGACATCAGACATGGACTATAAGAAAAGGCAGAGTAATAGGAAATTATATCTCACTATTATTTTTTGGACAACTAATACTTCCCACTTGTGTAAAATGAATCTTATTTTATATAAAATTCAATAATATAGCTCTAGTCTGGAACTTCGGTGTTACGGTCTACTTACTGGAAATTTAGTTCATCAGATTCTTGGACGTCAGCACAGAAGTTCTGCCCCTGCGTAACTATGTGATCAGTCTAGATTATCTGAAATCCTTTTGACTTATTATTTTGCCATTTCTCTCTGTTTATAAGTGGTAAAAATTTAAATTCAATCTCCAAATACCCATCCAAAGTCAGGGACATTATCTCAATATTTATTTTGAAGTTCTAGAAATGTTAAATTCTTCACAATGATTTCAAATGTAGCACACAAAGAAGTCGAACTAAATTTTAATATATATTTTGAATGCTTTGGAAATATAATAAGAATCACTAATGCATATATATATATATATATATATATATATATATATATATATATATATATAGTTTTGATGCACACCCTCTAAGATATTGCCTGATTAATCTATTTTTTTTCTTTTTGCCTTTCTTTTCTGTGGGCCCAGGAATTGAACTCAAGATTTTGTTCTTGAAAAGCAGGTGCAGAGTCACTGTGTTAAATCCCTGACCCTTAACCTATTCTTGTGTGAAAACTTTAATATAAATCTTCTGTTTACAGAAATGATCTTCCTTTAATTATATTATTTACTTATTTATTTTTTGATGTTGGGGATCAGACCCAGAGCTCTGTGATTTCTTGACAGGTGCTGTACCTGAACTATATCTCTTTTAAAAAAAACTGATTTTATTGGTATACATTATATATATATTTAATGAACTATATCTTTAGCTTTAAATATATTATGTATAGTAGGGGTGGTGGCTAGCTCCTGTCTTTTTTTCAAGGTGAGTGCCAGACTTTTTCTCTTTTCCAAATGCATTTAAGCAAATCCTCACATTCATTAAAAGCTCTGTCAGGGACTGCACAGCCAGCATTGTGATGTGACTGATGGGCAATGTAACAAATGCCATGGCAGTGAGATGAAAAACTATTGGAATGATAAGGACTCAACCTAAAAGCAGACATATGTGTGTGGGCACACACATATTTTGTTGGAAGAGGGAAGGTCTTGGATAATGTATTCAGCAACCAGTTATGATGGGGGGATTTTTGACTTTTTGATAACTTGTTCTGAGGCAAAGCAATGTGCTCTTGTGAAGTCCATTAATGATTTTGGTACCTCACTTGAAGCAATCCCAGAAGATAGTCAGTCCTCTCTGTTCCAGAGGAACAGCACTGATCAGTGATAGGCATGAGAGTGGACAGAGTTATATTCAGAGAAATTTATAAGTACTGCATTTTCCCCACTTCTTGCGACTTATGACACCTATCTTAGGTGTCACATTTCAATAATCCCCATTGCCATTAACTTAATCGTCTTAAGTCAAAGAAAGTAATTATAAGAAGTATCTATAAATAGGCTTTTTTTTTTTTTTTTTTGAGACAGAGTCTCACTTTGTAGTTCAGGCTGGCCCTGAGCTCAGTCTCAAACACACATCACAGCAATCCTCCTGCCTCTGCCTCCCGAGTGCTAGGATTACAGGCATGAGCCACCACGCCCGGCACTGTGGTATGTGGTACTGATTGCTGCTGGGCATGAGTCTCCACACCCAGTATTGTATGTGGTTACCAGGGATGGAACCCCTGCCCTTGCGCTTGCAAGACAGGCGCCGGAACCTCTGAGCTAAATCCCTGGCCCAAAACAGACTTCTTTTTAAAAGGAGGTCTGCATTCCCCATGCTGGTCTCCAATTTGTGGGTGCAAGTGATTCTCCCATGTGACATATTCATTACCCATCTAATCAGCCATGCATGTATTCTGGACAGTTTTATGTCACTGTTCAACCTCAAGAAGTTTAGGATCAATTCCCATTATAACATCACAGACATTGGCTTGGATTTGGAAAGGATGAGAATTCAGTACTTTAAAGACAGATTCACTACAATTGTAATGTTAGGGTATGTTGGTCATACATTTGTTCTGAAACAACATCTTACACCTGTCATACTTATGTTAGTGATGTTGGTTTATTCAACTCTAAGACTTTCAATTCACTAATATACTGCTTCAAAAAAATTATATAGTGTATAACTTAGTTTTTCTTGTGGAAAGCTTTACTTTTTAAAACTAACAAAGTAGTGAAAGCTTATGAACAACCAAATAGAAGACTGGGTAAACAATTTCAGTACATCTTCTTGATAGAATTAGATGCTGCTATATATAGTTATATAGACATATCTCCCAAAATATAGACTAATGCTTGTAGCAAACAGTGCTTTTCTTACATGGCTAGTGTTTCAGAAATGCATTTTTCATGAAGTTTCTCCATTTCCCCTCCAGTTGCTGGGAAAATACTTGAACCCTCCCTCCACTTCTGCTCATGGTTTGTGAGTGTTCAGTCTAGGTTTGTCTAACTCCGATGCAGAAGCATGCGGGAGGAGAAGGCTGTTCATGGCACCCGTAAACGGTGCCCCAGGATGAAGACAGACATCTAAAGGCGCCGCTTATGACCCTTGTTCCCCCTCAGCCACAGCAACCACCTCTTCAGGATGCTCTTCCTCCAGTCAGCCTGATAATTCAGACCTACCTCTTAGTTTTTATACTGTCACCATCCATAATTTCTCCTGTCTCTGCATCTCTTATCATTTAACAAATATTTGCTTAGTTCTTGGAATCTGAATGAGCTGCTGAAATGTCAGAGGGAATAATAGTGAATTGTGCTTCCTAGGAACGTATATCCAAGTGCTTTTCACTCTTGTGATATTTGTGAACGCTCAGTCTAGACAGACTCACTGAGACAAATGAAGGGCTCTGATACCACTTAGATGGTGATCTGAATGCACACTTTCAAGATGACCAAGAGCGCAGCACATGAGTGCACTACCATTGATCACGTAAGTCACCACTTGATGCTGACATTGATCCCCGTGTGAACTTCCCACAGTGCTCCCACTCTTACATGAGGTCCAGGCCTCTCCAGTGCTTCGTAGCCCTGCTTCCAACCCCACTGTCTGGAAGATCCTAGTCATAGAAGTGGATAATTACATCACGGCTTTAACAGTCTCCTAGTTCTTGATTTATTCAGGAAGGAGGCTTCTCTTACTATTAGACATTGATAGCTGGAGGGCTGGAGTCAATAATTAATCTTGGGTTGGATTCAAGCATCGCTGGCAACACACTACAGAAACCAAGGGCCAGCAAAGACTTCAAATAATTCATCTGGATGCCTCTTTGGGCAGCTCTGCAAACCAGTTGGAATGTGTCATTTCCTTTAAATCCAAGCATCAATTATTTACCCAAATATGACCAGATGTTGCCAGCTTGCTTGCAGGTAGTGCACTCCCCTTCTGGCCAATTCTGTAGCTTACGATCACGGTTGGGAAGGTGCCCTGTGGCCACCTCCTTTCAACCTGGTTTTAGCCTTGGGCTTTCTGGCTGAGGCCTGAGTCTTCAGCAAATCACATCTCGGCGGCCGCATCGCCAGCCTGTTCACAGCTTCCACCCAGCTGCCAGAAGATTTTTTTTTAAATTGAAATCTTTATTGGTACATTACATATATACATCATGATTGCATTCAACAATGAGAATTTGTACCAGTATATGACACAACTTAATTCTCATTTTTTCCCATAACCCTGCCCGCCCTCCCATCCCCAACCCCATATACATAAACTTTGTTTCCATCCTTTTTGTTATAATTTCATTATTTTCCCCCCTTCACTCCATTACGCTTTGAGTTTTCTATTTCACAATATATAACATACATTCTAGAACTCATTTGTAGCTGCCAGAAGATTTTAACACTGAGACCCCTGACATGAGCAGCCCACGCTGGCTCTGCGTCTGGGGTTTGGCTGGCCCCTCTGTGGAGAGCCAACAGACCTGGCATCTGCAGGCAACGTGGCTGCTGCCTGGGCCAGAGTCGCTCACCAGCCAGGGCAGTGCCCACCATGCTCTGCTCCCCTCCAGCGTCACGCTGCTCACAGAGGCCTGGGCTCAAGCCCCAGTCTATGCCTCTGGGCCTCTGTCCTCCTCTCTGAGTGAGCTGGGGCAGGGCGATGGTGGGGAAGCACAGTCTGTCTCCTCGCTGTCTCTGTGCGCTCCAGCTTTTCCTTCAGATCCTCTCTGGCCCTCAGGGATCCACCTTCCTCCTTCCTCTCCTTCACACGTTGCTAATGTCCAGTGTCTGGATTCTGAGACAGGAAGAGGTCCATTTGCTGCAGCTCACCACTCCCTCATCTTTAACAGTTACTGACAGTCATTTGCAGGTTGGACAGTCTTACTGTAGATCTTTGACCAAGATAACCTGAGTCTGTAACCTGAAGTAAAAGCTGAAGTCCCTATGAGAATTTGGACTTTTTCTCCCCAGTATATTTCTCTGATCTCTCCGGCACATTACTCTGTGTTCATACTACACACTTGTGTGTGTGTGTGTGTGTGTGCGCGCGTGTGCGTGTGCGTGTGCGTGTGCGTGTGCATGTGCATGTGCATGTTCAGCTTTGGTTCCAGGAAGAGCTAAGTGTGCTCTGCTGCCAGCCTTTTGTACTCGCTTTTTCCCATGGGGAGTCCGCTTTCTCTATTTGAGTGAAGGGAGAGTTCTCACCTTTACTCAAATTTATTTCTTGGCTACTACTGAGAATTAGAACTCCCCAGTTTAACATCCCCCTTCCATACTCCCCGCTGAATCCCCGCATGAACTGATGTCCAGCAGTACACAGAAGATGTTGTTAAGTAGGTGTTGAATGAAATGAATAAATAAAACTTACAAATCAGGAAATTCAGAATACTTCCTGAGATTACTGAAGCTCCTCTATTGTTTCATTGTACAAATGGAAAGTAGTCTAGGTTCAGGTCCTTTTAATGATGGGACTTAGATAGTGTGAAGGCTTTAGCTGCCAGACGTAGGAGAGCTGTACAAAACTGGAGCCATCAGCTATCAGAAGAAAGATGTGGTCGAGAATTTCTTTGGAAACCAAGGAACTGTTCCGAGGTAACACAAAAGCTGGAAGCAACTCTTTTCCTGTTTAAGCTAAAACTGAAACGTAAAGTCTTCTCTGACTTTGACAGCACAGTTCAGAAAGAGAAACGGCTTAGATCAGAAAGTGCAGAGAACAGAGAGAATGAGAAACAAACAAAGCACAGAGGACAGGCCTCCAGAGGGGAGCTGCAGGCGGCTTCCGAAAAATAAGCACGGCTTCCAAAATTCCAGCATTCCACCAGTTTGTGGCAATGATAAAATGATTACTTCGAGGATGAACTTTAAGCAGTTCCACAGATGCTAAAAATGACCTGAAGTTGCAGTTAAATCTATTTCAGAAGTAGTGGCTATTAAAAGAGACACTTAGCTCACATATTTGCTCATGTAATCCATTAGGCATTATTGCATTTGTTCTTTACAACAATTTAACAAAGTTCTATGCACCTTTTATATTTATTATACAAGAAAGGAAAACATTTTAGGCAGTTACCCCTTAGACAAAGGACTACTATCTAGAACATACAAATAATTTAAAAAATTAGTTTCCCCCAATTTAAAGACTTAGTAAAAAAATGGGCATCAGAGATAAATACACTGCTCAGATGAAGAAGTAGAAACAGCAAATGCATATAAGAAAAAATGTCCAGGGCCAGGGATTTAGCTCAGTGGTTCTGGCGCCTGTTTTGCAAGCACAAGGACCAGGGTTCGATCCCCAGTAACCACATAACAATACTGGGCATGGAGACTCACACGTCAGCAGCAACCAGCACCACATACCACAGTGCCGGGCGTGGTGGCTCACGCCTGTAATCCTACCACTCAGGAGGCAGAGGCAGGAGGATTGCTGTGATGTGAGTTTGAGGCTGAGCTCAGGGCCAGCCTGAACTACAAAGTGAGACCCTGTCTGAAAAAAAAAAAAAAAAGAAAAGAAAAAACGTCCAGTATCACTGATTATTTGAGAGATGCAAATTGAAACAACTCTGATTCATAACTGCTTTTACATTACTTCTGTTTCCAAATATGATTTTATTTGTTGATATGGGGCTTTTACTCCCAATAATATTGTTTAAAATATTTCATCACTTGATTTTCTTTTCTTGTTATGATTTCTCCTACCATAGAAATATGTATTGTGTGCTTTAAAAAAATTACCTTTGTTGATATTCAAATGCTCTTTGAAGATACTTGACAACACGATTTGATGCTCTTAGATGTATGTAGAGTAAACGGAAGTCAGAATAAGATGAAATGAATGTATATAAAGAATGTCAGTATGGAAATTCCTTATATTCATTACAGAATATAATTTATGATCATTTTTCTTAAGATTAATGCATATTTATGGGTTCAATATATAATTTGATACATATAAAGGGCAGTAAAATGTACTGGGAAAGTTTAGATTTTAAAATGTATTATAGTAATAGAGTGTTATAGTGATTGCAATTCATCCCTCTCAAAATGCTCTCCCTCATCCCACACACACCTGTCCCATCACTCCTGCTGTTTCCTGAAGTAGTTCTGGACTCACCTGTGAAGCAGGTCAGAAATACCATGAAATACCTGGCACCACGTGGCTTCTGGTTTTACCCAAAGCAAAATAGCTTTGAAAGGAGACATTTTGAGTCAATCAAGACCTGGATCAGCCAGAATAGCGTATCCAAAGACATGGAAAAGATCTTCCAGAAATGCTCCAGAAAGTGGCAAGAAAGATGGGGTAAGTGAGCATAGGGGGTAATGGCTAGCTGTCTTTACTATATTTGTTGATCAATACCTGTTTTTCAGCAAATAAAACTATAATAACTTCTCTTCCCTGGATAACCACAAAAATGCATGTTCTGGAAGGTCTGAGCATTTTATCTAAAGCCCAGGCTTCTCTGCTTGTCCATTTGATTTTTTTTTCTCTGTATGCTATACTATGAGGTTCTGAGTTCAGGTTCTGAATTGTAATACCCCACACTTTGTGATTTTGAGCAAGACATCTAATGTTTGCACCTTACTGTCTTATTTGCATAAAACATTTTAATTATTAACAAAATATCTGACAGTCAGTATTATTTTGAACAATTTCTTCCTATTTCTCATTATCTATCCAAAATAGCCCTTCTTTATAGCTTCAGTTTCTC
>PVIR01045261.1:0-10813 GCA_004026965.1 Petromus typicus
AAAGCTGAAAGCATCTAAAAGTTTAAATTTAATCAGAGACCCAACAATTTTTTAAAATAAATGTTAATAAAAACAGCATTTTACAAATTTATTTTTAGTGGGATGAAAATTTGACTGAATAAAAGCGAAAATAGAGGAAGACACTAGGCAGCTACTGAAAAAATGTAAATTTCTCATCTTTAATATAAAGTAATGAATCAAAAGCGCTTATTCAAAAATAAAGCTTGTCCGGGTACTGTGTCCTAAATGACTACTGAATCAGAAGAGATAAAAATGACAGATCAAACATAGAACACCACTGATGAAAACATGAAAGCCACAGAGACTAGGTTTGGGTGAGACCAAAGGTTCAAACCAGTGAACTCGTAGCAAAGGACGTACCTTCAAGATGTTACGTCACGTGCAGCCTGTCGGTGTGATCTGGAGGCTCGTCTCCTCCTTTCTTTCATTTCCTATTTGAGTCCACCTTCGCAGTTGCTTCTTCAAACAGCACATATGCATCTCCCATTAGCTTCCCCGACTGTATCTGCTTTATGAATCTATTTTTAATCCATTTACATTAAGTCAACCATTGCTGGGCTTGGATTTACCATCTTCTGTGCCCTTATTGTATTATCTGTGCCATTATATTAAAGTCTCCTGTGTTTGAGTTTCTGTATTTTCAGTAAGGCTTCAAAGAGCAATTTTCAAGGTAAAATTTGAATTCTTATATTGATGCTTTCATCATGAAGAATTATGTCTGCCCTTGTTGCTCTGAGGTTCCATATGAGCCTTAGCTTACCAGGACTGAATCTGGGTCTCTACTAATCCCGATGGACATAGCAATGTTTCAAGTGGGTAACTGTGTGCTCTCCTTTTACTTTCTACTATTTTTCTAAAATGCATAGTAATTATAACTTTATACGTGTGTATATGTTATAAAACAGAAAGAATTAGAATAAGCCTATATTTGTGTTGTGATAAACATCTTATTTGCATTTCTAGGTCTTTTCAAAGGTTCCACTGATGGAAGGTTTTGCTTTACCTTTATTGCTAAATACATTCTGCACTGAATGTGACAGATCTAACAACACAGTACACACACTGTTTATAAAAATGTGTTTTATAGTGTGTAATGATATTTATTGGTGTCATGTGTGCTTGAGTCTACATGCTCAAACTTTGAATGGTGGTCCTTCCATTTCTGCCACAGGAATCTGTCAGCATTCCTGTAAGAGGCTCTGCTATCAAGAAAGTCTCTCGATTTTTCTCTTTCAGATAAAGTCTGGGTTTTGCTTTCATTTTTATTTTAACAATTTATATTTTTAGATATTTTTCCAGACCAGTACATACCACTTTCAAGTTTGCAAAATTTTTTCTTTACAAATAGAACTCTTAAAAAACGGACTTTCTTTAAAATACATATTCTATACAAAGGATATCTGTGGTATCATTTTAAGGAACATTTTGCCCAGTGGGAGATTCAAAACTGAATTTTTTTTCTTCTTTCAGCAATTTAAGACTTCATTTTCCACTGGATCAGTACCAGCTAAGCGACTGTGCTTGCAGCCTTACCTATGGATGGGTGCAGTTTGACCAATGCTGAGATTTTGCTGTTGAGATCCTCTTGACTAGCCCTCAGCGGCACACACTCAGGATGGAATCCAGCTGTTCTAGGAAGCTCTCCCAACCTCATCTTTCACTCAGCGTGTCACATCTGACCTCCCTGGGTGCAGAGTCACTTTTCTCATCTGAGAGTGACTCTCCAGTCTGACTGGGGAAGTCACTGCTCGAGGTGGTCTCTGTTATTCTGGATGTGCTTCTCTTGTCCCAAAGCTGTCTTGCAAGTGTCTCCAAAGAGCTGCATAATGTAACACCCCATTAATTCTGCCTCACTGACACCTCTTCCAACATACATCTTTCTTTCTCTTCCCTTGCCGTACATCTGTACTACCAAGTTTGGTCTTAACATTTCCTATTTCTTCCACCTAAGATATGTATTATTAAGCTACTCTGATAAATGCTGCCTTTACCTTCTTCAAATACTTTCCCACCAGCAAAATTCCTGACCCTGTGCAAAACTCTAAAGGATACTAAAATATTACTGTAGTACAAATATATGGTCATAGCCCCTCCAAAATACTCATCTTCATCAAGAAGACATGTCTCATCACACCGGCCACTGAGACAGGCAGGCACATAAAGACGCGCTTGCCCTCAGCCCCCGTGTTCCCAGGGTCCGGTTCTTCCCACAGTCAGAAGGAGTGTGGTCCAGAGGGGGAGACGGCCCCGCAGCCCAACCCGAGACACTCAGAGAGAGGGCCTCCACAACTGCTTCAGAAAGTACCAGGGTGATGGGAATGTGCTGAATGCGATGGACCACATTTTGGAGGAAATTAATGGCAATGTGCCTTTTAATATTTTTTAGTATTTTTTTCTATTTTTCAGTCATATCATGTAGAAATATTTGCTTAAGATCCAAAGTACACATATCCAAGTTTGATGATTATTCATTTTCGTGGCTCATGTTTTACTCTCCATCTAGGTTTAGGGTATTGAGATAATTAATTTTATATAAACCTGAGCTACTTGTTTTGTTAATTTGCATAATATAACTATGGACAGAGAGAGTAACTTAAGAGAATATTTATAAGAAAAAAATCAGAGCAAGCTCTTGGTGCATACCTATATGAAGGGGGACAGAAAACGGACTTGCTGTCTTTATTTTGGTCTCATTTTGAAGAGATGTTTGTTTTGAACAGATGGCTTTGTAGGTTCAGGACTTAAAAGAAGTTATTTATTACTCCGTTTTACAGGAAACCAGGCTCAAAGCAGACCTGTTACTCGGTATTCTAAGTCCAGCTCAGATGTTACCGAAAATATACCTCATTCTTGGGAGCAAAAGTCCTTATTTCCACTCTTATTTTAACTTTTATCCAGTGTTCTTGTGTCTTCTTTTACATTTCTAAACCTGGCTTGAATTCTTAAATCTGTGGGGTTCTTTTATCTGTGTCATGCTATCGTAAGTTCATTTCTGTTACTCTAGGATGGAAGAAACAAGTGGTAAGTAGATAGGAGGTAAGAAAATCACTATTAAAAATCTCATTTTAAAGAGATTGCAAAATATTAGGTGAGGTAGATCAGGCAGAGTTTAAGTACCACGTTATTTCTCTTGTATCAGAAACCTGAACTATAAATAAGGAGCAGAATATACAACAGATACCAGGAAGTAGAAGATGAATTTTCCCATAGGACATTTTCTCTTGGTGAGCCAGTGCCAGGGTGAAAGTGGCATTAGCATGAGACCTGGCTAAGCCCCAGTAAGGCTTATCATGGTTTTCTTCCCCAGCCTCCTGCTGTTGGGGACAATCTTGTTTGGGATAATTGTAAGGTCGAAATTGACCAGGCCTTTTTGTCTCTTCTTCACCTCTGGTAGCAACAGGGACTCAGTGGTCCCACATGCTGTGATATTTCAGAGCAGAACTCCCTACAGTCTCTAGGACTATTGTTGACATCTGCCTTGCCCTGTGGGATCTTCATCTACATAACTTCTCTAGGATTATTGTTATTTTCCCTGCCCTCTTGAGTCTTTTGGAATGTATAGAAAGAAAAGGGTAGCCAGCTTGGATCTGGGGGAATAAAAGGTGTGGCAGGCTGGGGTCCAGGGTCTTAGCTACTCAAGTAGCTCAGATCATACTTAAACTCAATTCTTCTCTAAGTCTCATTTCTGCCTAATTATTATTTCATTGTGTGCAGTTGACTCACAGGAGACTAAAACTTAAAGCAAAGGTTCTAGTTATGTTCCCTTTCCTTGTTTTCCATATGCTGCCTTTTGAAGTGTAAATTATTTCTTCATTTTTTTCTCTTATCTACAGACATCTACAACCTCAGGTTTAGTTTTTTTCCTTTTCACCATTCCCAGGCTCCCAGGTCCTGGAGAATGAATACTCATAACAGCCCCAAAGATGAGAGAGCTGCTACTTTTAACCAGAAATGGAAAAAGATGCTCAGAGGTGCAGTGGCCTTCTTGGGTAACACCCGAGGTCAGCACATCTTCTCCGGGATCAGATGCAACTAAAATTTGCTCTCTGGGGAGTCACTGATGAGAATTATCCCATCCGGCACATGAGCTGTCTCTCCTACCATTGGCATGGAAAACCTAATCTTGATGACATGGGAAAAGTCTAACTCCCAAGCTGTTAGATGTCAGCTGGGCAAGTTTGTGGTCTCACAACGAGGAAGAATGGAATGAAAATCCAAGGGAAGAAGTCAGGAGAGTTTCACTGGAAATAAGAAGAAGCGTTAGCTCCCGGATTTCTGGGAGAGGTCCCAGTGGGCAGCCATGGAGGCCCTCTGCCAAGGGTGAATTATGCAGCAGTCACAATGTGGGTCAAATTACAGTCACTTTATAGAGTTGCAATAGCCACTTAGTTAATATTGACTCAGGAAATGAGTCACCAGGCAAGGGCACATGGAATGAACAAGGGCATTCTGGAGAAGGAAGGGAAATATGATCTGATATTCCTGTTGCCTGATTGTATGCCTATTGCATCTCTGGCCCACTGGACAAGTCAGTGATAATTGTAATTTAAAGTAATTGTTTGTCTCTAGAGAGGCTCTGACCTGACTGCTGCTCCATCCAGAGGTCTGGCTCTCCTCAGGTTTCTTCCAACCACAATTCTCTCTCTACTTCTCTTGGAAAGACTTCCAAGAGGGTCCAGCCTTCTCTGATAGTATTAATTTGCATTTAACTTAGCTGCCTGTAGTACTGAGGCACCGTGAGAGGATGGCCCTAGAGGCGACACTCAAGGAAAGTCTCTCTGAACCACATGTATTGTTGGGTCCTAAACAGTTTGGACGGAAGGAGATAGAAGCAGATCCTCACTAGGACTTTCGGGAAGATCGCTGAATACCAAGCAGCAACAAATCAGCTTCTCCAAGACTCAGAATCCAAATTCTGGAAAATAACATTTTAGGGAAGAGAGAAGGGTGGAAGTGGACCCTTAGAGCTGGGAAGGATCTGACAGCAATGTTGGGCCTGAGGAGAACTTGGAGGGGCAGAGCAGAGTGAGGAAAGCGAAGGGAGAATCTGCACTTTGCTGTGGGTCCTGGCTCCTGGCTCCTGGCTCACTGGAAAGGAGGGTGATGTCTGCAGAGACTATGGAACAGGGAACTGCAAAGCCTGGGAGCAGAGCAGTGGATGGGCTGGTGATGCGGTGAGTGACGTCAGTCTGTGCACCTGCTGGTCCCCTGGAGTGAGTGGTCAGCAGCCATGGGGGCAGGGCGCTAATGAACTCAGGACGTGGACGGGCCGCAGGTTGGCTTCAGTGCAGAGCTCCCGGTCCTGCACTCCCACTGTGACTTCCCAAGAGCATTTCTACAATAAAACCAGAAGGTCAGCATGACACACTCGAACCTGTGGGCTGCAACAAAAACAGTTTTAAGAGGCAAATCTGTCAGTCAGCCATAGGAGACATTATGGTCAAGAAGCTGTGGTCGGTCAGGAGGGTGAAGGAAACCCAGAGAGTTCTAAGCTCAAGGGTCCAGGTAGCAACTCACAGCCAGAGGCCAGGTGAGCTCTGGATCTCCATGGATTTGGATTTCTTGAGAACACACAACCCACCCTAATCTTACTGCCTGCTTGCTGGTGACTACCTCCAGCACAGAGCTAGGCTGTGATTGACTTCACTGTCTACCTGCCAAAGCAGAGACACATCCTGAATTGGACACCAAGCAAGAGAATAGTGATGGCACACACACACACACACACACACACACACACACACACACACACACACTCAGACACATACATAGACATGCACACACATTCAGAATGCACATACACTCAAACATGCACATACACTCAGACATACACACTCAGATACACACAGACACACAGAAACACACAGGCATGAGAGAAAGAGAGAGAGAGAGAGAGAGAATAAATACAAAGCAAGGTATATATGGCACACAAACACTGCATCATCCCCTTATTGACAGTCTCCCACTGCACCTGTATACCACTAAAAGTTTTTAACTCCCATCCCCAACAGCTTTTCCAAAAATATACCCTTTGCTCTCTTGTAATATATTCCCATTATGTTATTTGAATATACTTTCAAGTAAATATTTAGCTTCTCCTATAGTTATACCTATAAAATACAAATGACAATATAAATATTATAGCTCATAAGGTTTTTAATCTATATGGTATGAAATTAATTTCCATTATGTACTTCAGACTTTATGCACTTAAATTATCTGGAGTTACTTGAAAGCAGCCATTACTAAATGTTTTGTATTTATAAAACAGAACCTTATTAAAAAATTAATGCCCCACTAGTCACAGTTAGATATCTTTATCTAATATGCCTTTGCCATAATTAAGAAAAAGATTAGATTTGTTATTAATCAAGGAGTATTTATATGTTCTTCAACTCCACCTGTTGTATTTAGTAAACACTTTAAAATAAATACAAGTTAATAGTAATGATGAAAGGCTTATGTAAAGTGTTACTGTCTTCCTGTGTTTTTTGAAGCCACTATCCATCAGCAGTCTACTGTTAATTCTGGTGTGGCTCATTTAGCAAGGTTATAAAATGAAACTTAAGCATCATTGACTTCTTCATGTCCTTGTCCTCTTCCAAACCACTAAAGATGATCAGTGGTCCAAGGATAGGCCCGCCCTTCTTCCTCTCCTCTCGCTCACTCAGGGGCCCCCATGGGCTCACAGCTGGAATAGCGGCTTCAGGGTCTGAGGCTGCCCTGCCTCCTCTCAGGATTTCCACTTCCTCAAGAGAAGCATAACACTTCAGAAAATATGCGCCCTGGCCCACACTCCATTTCTTTAAATGTGTACCTTTGATTTTCTGTCTAATAAAAACCCATTCTGTGCCTCTTCCTGACTAACTCTGAAAACTCTTTATCTGCAAGAGAATCAGTGGACTTGGGGATCTGTTGTGTAAGGACAGTGAGTGAGGCATGTGACTCAACTTCCAGATTTCCTTCAGGTCAGGTCTGGGGACAGGTTTCACACTCAAGTTCCTTGCCTGCTGCTAACCAAATCAAGGTGGCCATTAATTTAAGAAAAAAAGAGGAAAAGTGATTTTTTTTTCATAGCTTCCTCTTAGGAGTGAGTAGTCCTTTTGCCCCAAATCACCATGTGCTGGTGGGCAAGGGTCTTTCATGGTGAGGAAGAGCAAAGAGGGGACCACAGAGAAGCCATGGAGACCTCCACATCTGCTTTACGGTTCCACCATCTCCAGTGCACTCTCCCCTTTCTTGGGGAAAACACTGCTGTTTCCTGGGGTGCCACCTGCACGTTCTGTCCATTCGTGTGGGCTGAGGAGAGGTGTGGGTGGCCATTTATGCCCTAGGCCAGAGGAAAGTTTTAATTTTGGGGGTACCCATTATTGTTTTATAAATATGGAGATGCTACAGTCTTTACTTTTTGTTTATTACTTGTTTCATACGTGATGAGAAATATTATTTTTGGTCTTTTTATTTACACTTCACTCCAGACAGGGCATAGTATATGGTGGCTATATGTTGGGCAGTTAGAAAAATAAAGTAAGATTACTGAGTGGCATTGTTTAGACCCCTGCCTTTTGTTTTCAAAGTTTCTGTGAAGTATTTGTTTAAGGTTTCCAGAATCTTAAATCATTATGGAAAGAATTTAGCTCTGATTGCTATTTAATTGTGATAATTAAAAGTAGCAATATTCAGATGAGGTTCTCTGTCTAATGTGCTCTATTTCTGCTACGTGTTAGAGCTAATGGACTTATAAATGGACATT
Source organism: Petromus typicus (assembly GCA_004026965.1). Classification (NCBI taxonomy): domain Eukaryota; kingdom Metazoa; phylum Chordata; class Mammalia; order Rodentia; family Petromuridae; genus Petromus; species Petromus typicus. The sequence continues at coordinate 7,775 of PVIR01045261.1, forward strand.
TGGACAAGTACATCATCTTGAAACTTTGGCTATCTCAGTTTAATTGTAATTGCTTAAATATGATGTTTGTTTTGTTAGAGACCAATCTCTTTCTTATATCATTAAATGCTGAGTTGATCATACATCATTTTGTTGTTATTTATAGAAGCAGCCTCCTTCATCCATAAAATTCCCAAAGGGAAAATTCTTATAGGAAATATGTAACATTTCACTGATGATATTCTCTAGGAATGTCAGGATATTGAAGAGATAATGTATATTTCATTTATATTGTTTCAAGTCAGGACTATATCAGCCAATGTTGAAGATAGCAACATTGTCTTTCAACTTATTGCTTCATGACTTTCTGCTCCCTATTATTCCTTTATTTATTTTTTTATGTGGTGGTAGGCATTGAACTTGGGACCTTGTACTTCCAAGGCAGGCAATGAAACCGCTCAGCTAAGCCCCTTCCCCCCCCTTTAAATAATACAGTTATCTTTGAATTATCTTACATTAAAGGTTGTGCAGAAAAACATATGCTGCATGATCTGACTGTATCATGTCTCTTTTCACTGTTGCCTCGCTTGAAGTTTTGTTAATAATATTAACTATCAATTTGGATTGAGAATCATGATCAACAAAAATCATACGGCTGTAAATAACATTTCACTAGAAAAATGATCATAGTGCTGAGGTGTGTTATTTAGAAATTTTATTCTTTATACGTATATGGGGGGGGGGGCAGTAGGGTGGGTAGGGCTTTGGGAAAAAATGAGAATTAAGTTGTGTCTTATACTGGTACAAATCCCCATTATGGAGTGCAATCATGATGCGTATATGTAATGTACCAATAAAGATTTAAAAAGAAAAAGAAATTTTACTCTTTAATTCTCCAAGAAAACATGTAAGTTCATTCTTTACTCTTTAAAATATTTATTTATTTATTTATTTCATAAAAATGAAGTCTGTGTATTTGCCTTAGCTCAAGTTTAGGAGAAACATACACAACAGCAAGGATTTAAGGAGGTGTGTGTGATGTTGTGGGGGACAATAGGGTTCATGTGCTCAGCGGGATATGAGCTCAAGTCCTTTGTCAATTTCAAAATAAGAAATCTGAAGTTTGGAGTTAACAACATTATACAAGTTTAAAATAAACATCCCTGGTAGTGGGATCACTTGCGCAACGAAAGGCCCAAGTTCCACTCTGATGAGGCTCCTTCTAAACTGCTGATCCTTGCACTTCTGCAAGTTCCACCCCTCCAACTTTCTTCAAGTTTTGGAATGTGTTGGTGTCATTTTCTGCCAGAAAGATTTCTTTAAGGAAGAGGTAACTTCCTGTTTCCTACTGTACAAAATGAGTGATTTAAATTGCATGTTAGTGATATGGGAGAAAATATAATTTCCAACCTGTTAGAGGTCAAATGTGCAGAGTTTCTGTTCCCCAAATATGAAGAATAAATTTGAGGAAAAGCAGAGGTTCGGAATGGGAAAGATTTATTAAGAGATAACTCCAGAGGTCAGGAGGTCAACCTGAAAGTGGGTTACCACTGAAGTCCCTTTTCTAAGAATGTTTTATAGAGCCAAGTCATGAAGTGGGTACAGTCGGGAGGTGAGTACAATGTGGGTCAAACTACTGTCAACCAATCAGATTAAAGTACAACTGCTCTGCTGACATCGACCCAGTAGGGGAGGAGGTCATGTACAAGGGCACATGCAGAGAACAAGGCAGTTTAGGGAGAGGTGGGTCTGGTGAGCTGGCTGTCCTGTGCTCCTGCTCATCTCTCCGGGAACCATGGAGGCCTGCACACTGCATCTCCATCTTGAGGCCTGGTCTGCTGAGGCTGCACCAATCACCATTCTGATGTCTTTATTTATTTATTTATTTTTTGCTGACTTCTTTAAGAGCCTAGAAGTTAGAAAGAAAAGGAGCTGAGTATGTCCTGGCCCTTTGTTCATCTGGAAAGGCCACGCCACCCACTTATCTAGCTTTAATCTTAGGAGGTGCAGTGGCTCGGGACAGCACATTACTGACCGCAGTAAGAGAGGCTGTGGAAAGCACAGGGACCTGAGGTGTCTGGCCATTGACATGCTGGGAGCCTGAGTCAGCTGTGCAGTCTCCTCTTGTCCTACTTTTCCCCTCTGCCTGTTCCTCCCGCTACTGTCCAGTGATCGTCAATAAACATGTGACTTACACTCCAAGGTACACGCTTAGCAGTTCTTTCCTCATCCTACAGAAGAACCTGGACTAATTTTGCTCTGCTCACCTGTAACGAGCCCAGGCTCCCTCAGACTGCATATTAATTCCTATGTAGCTTGGCTGCTATTTGGACATCGTATTATCTGATGACTTGAGCCAGACTGGACGTCCTCTGCTGCCCACTCACAGGGCAGAGAACAGCTCTGGGGGGACAGCCGAAACTGCTCAGGCGCTGGACTTTGCGCGATGGTTTTGGAAGCAAATAGTTTATGCAAGCAGAGGAATTCAAGAAACGCTGGAGTCTGAGCCCTCAGCCACTATTATCCTGAGTGCCATCTACAAAAGGCAGTCACCCCACCATCGCCAGGCTGCAGCTCTGCCTGGAGGAGACATGGACTTACAAACAGGCTGCTCAAAAGTTAGCTTCCAAACAGAACACAGACTACTGAATATGAAGAAAATTAAATTAGAATACGTCTAAAAGCCAGGTAAAGAACCAGTAAAGAAAGCTCCCTCCTGTCAAAATAAACTACGAGATAGGCGTCTAAAACTGCAGACATTTTAAGTTGAATGACATCATCCCTGTTTGTTTATAACAGGATTCCCAACAACCAGAGCCTTTCTGAAACAAATCTCACGCTGTAGTAACTGTGCAAATGTTGAAGACTACCCTGGGTAGGGCTGTATGTCACTATAGACTTCCAGGTAAATTTCCAAAACAAAGAAGGAAGTGATTATCAGAGAGCTCTGTTGAAGGATGCTGTAACAATATGCTACTCATTTTTAAATTGAATTCATTGGTAGATTTTATATATGCATCATGATCACACCCAACATTGAGAATTTGTATATGACATGAC
>PVIR01045262.1:0-10807 GCA_004026965.1 Petromus typicus
AGAAAGCAATCCACAGAATGACTGTCAAATTTTATGCAGTGTCTCAAGATAAGAACCTGAGAACTAAGGACAGAGTAAGAAATTTCTGCAAAAGGAGAAAACAGTTTGAAATCTATAAGATCATTTGTTTGAACTTTTAAAAAAAGAGAAGAAGAAAAATTCTCCACTTGCAAGATCTGCAAGATGTTCACTGTGCCCAGCAAACCTAGCTGATGCGTTTGCAGGGACAACTCCTGACCTTGTATTTATGGGTTTCCAGGCTAATTTTTTTTTACTCGTTTTTCCTCCAAATCCATATTCCAGCCGACATGTCCCATCACTCACAGGTTATGTCTGCTATTGTAACCCACAGGAACAAATATTCATCGCCTAACAGCCATCCTGCAAGCTTTTCATGCATATTAGGGGAAAATCAGGCTTCCGCAGGACATCAAAGTCCTTTCAGACCATGACCTTAACTGTGTTCTCTACCAGCATTCAAAACTTGGTTGCATTAAATAACACCAGTGTAGGCTCATAGTGCAACACAATCACGACAGGACGCCCTCTCTCGGGTGACCACAGACTCCGCATCCCTCAGATGAAATGTTGGGCTGCACATCACTGAGGTTCCCTTAGAGCTCAACAGATCCACCAGCCCCAAATTTGAAACTGCTAATATTTTCACCAGAAAAGAGTAAAACAGTTTTAATTCACCAAGACATTGCCACTGGAAGACAAAGGTGACAAGACACTCAGGCTGAACTGAGTCACCTGATCAAGTGCTCTGACATGCAATGAAAGCGCTAATGGGGCAGGAGACCAACAGTATTTTCCTTTGCTGGGATCAAAACAAGTTCTTCCATATTTGGAGGCTTCTTTAGTCAATTCACTTTTCACCTGATACTTCCTTTGTTTCTCTAACTTTTCACTCAGACACATTATCATCCCGTTATTTTTGTCCAGCACATCTTCACACTTAGCAAAAAAAAAAAAAAAAATCCAGAAAGTTTTAAAAAATTAAGAATTTAAGGGGCTGGGGATATATTTAGTTCAGTGGTTCTGGCGTCTGCCTGGCAAGCACAAGTTCTGGAGTTCGATCCCTGATACCAATTATCACAATGCCGGGTGTAGAGGTTCACGCCTGTAATCCCAGCACTTGGGAAGCAGAGGCAGGAGGATGGATTTCTGTGAGGCCGAGGCTGGCCTGGGCTGCATACTGAGTTCGGAGAGCTACAAAGCAAGACCCTGTCTCAAAAAAAAAAAAACAAGCAAATAAAAAACAAATTAAGAACTTAAGAATCCTCCGAGATACATTATAAAGACATGCCATATAGACAGAGATCCACAGTATAACTAAACTGCAGCTCACATTGGGAGGAGTGTGGTGTTGATGACATTTAATGTATTCATGTATTTTAGTCCATATCTAAAAAGAAGCTGAAATGCATGTGCAGGGAAGTGGTAGAGATCCCTCAAGTCTCCCCTGCAGACTCAACAAAAAGTGGCCCCCATTACCCAAGGACTCCATCTTTCTTCAGTGCTGCACAGCTGGCTTATTCAGGACACCTTTTTCTGCATTTCTGGTTCTGTTTATTTATTTGTTTTGTTGTTATTGTTTTTTGCAGTACCAGAGATCGAACTCAGGACCTTGTACTTGCCAAGCAGCGTCATGGAGCTAAATCCTTGGCTTTTTCTGCATTTTTAAGCTTCTTATAAGAACCATGAAAACATAAAGGAAACTGGAAATGCTTTCCAGAGCAAAGGAAATAGCAATACATTCAAGTTTTACACCTAATTTTTCCAATAAAGACACTAAAAAGAAAAAATAAGATCTTATCCTTACATGGTTTGTGATAAAGTATGTGAGCAAAAATCACAGTATCTGACTACAATAGTGAGTCTTATGAAAAATGAGTGGTAACATTCCTTAGACCTTATTTTTCTGTGAACTTCTAAATGTCAGCTTTCTGAGGAGGACAGACTAATAAGAATACAAATCTCTACAGTTATAGCCATCCTCACCTTATCTGAGCTCTCAGTTACCTGTGGTCAACCATAGTCCAAAAATATCAAGTGGAAAATTTCAGAAATCAACTCAAAAGCTTTAAGTACCTTTTATTACACCATACTGTCTCATTATTTTATTTTATTATTAGTTATTATTGTCCATCTCTTTCTGTACCTAATTCATAAATTAAACCTTAATATGGGCGCATGTGTATTTAAAAACACACACACTCACAGTACACAGAAAGGTCCAGTATTGTCTGTGGCTTCAGCCATCCTTTGGGGGTTATGGAAACTGCAGAAAGAGGAGACAATCGTACCTCCAAACAATTAAATACAGGTAGAAAACAGTACACCAAGAATCTCTTTGTCTCTCCATCACCACAGTTTGGGGTAGAGCAGGGCAAGTAATTGAAAGCTAAACAGGTAACGAAGCCTGAGCAGATCAATAAGACAGGGAAAAGGAGCTGTCAGAGGGACCTCACCTGGACTCTGGCCTGTCTCACACATGCCGGGCCCAGGCCATGTTTGGTACTAAACTCCCAACACTGATAATGAAGTTTATATCAACTACACCAAGACAAATCATTCAACCTTCTACATTCCCCATGTTTCTTTAAACACAGAGAACAGCTGTACAGGATTTCTACAGCAACAGAACCGGTTGGCTGTGATCCTTCTGAGAACCTTCCCATTCTGACCAAAGCAATTACTAAAACCTCTGACCGTGTTACTCTCTCTGCGCCACCATGGCACTATGTAAGAGGCACAAGGACTGCTGCAGAATTTTTGCTACTCTGTTGTTTACTGTAAATGAAATGAGACCATGGCAGGGACAGATTCTGAATACGTTTAGATTGTCAAATACATTACAATGCTGCTATCAATGAAAAGACATGGAAAGAGTCCAAAGGAATCACACTTCTGGATAATCCTCAGTGTGACAGATAACTAGACTATCAATGTCAAGTGACAAAACCCCTGTCGTGCAACAGGTATCGAAGTCAGTGGAGGGGAAACTAAAATCACAAACATCCCCTGATGTCTACAAATAGCCAATATTTTGTTCTTCTAAGATCCTATGGAACAATTTCTAAGTAAATCATGCCAGGTGATAAATCACTGCATGACCAAAGTGAACCCTAAGATTTAAGACTAGTTAAGGGTGCTCTAACCTGAAAACACATGACTGCCGTGCAGCAGGCAGTGAACTAGCAAGCACTGTCTCTACTTAGTTAGAAGTATACATTTTGGTATATCTCAAGGCTATAACCAGTCAGTAATTTACAGCATTTAATTTGTTGGCTTATTAATGCTAATGGAGCAGTACATATAGAAGAGTTTTATTTGTTCTGTTTGATTTATTATTCCTGCAAATGCTTAAAAATATAACCTGTCATTTCTAAGAATCAACCAGAAATCTCATTTTCCTTGAAGGCTGTTTGAGCTGTATTTTGATGGAGAAGTTCTAAAGTATCAGAATGTCCATCTGATAGAAACGGAGAAGGATTGCTCGGAATTAACTGGAGTGAACAAGACACAGAATGTCTCTAAAAACATCCCATGAATAAAATTTGAAGCCTCAACAATCTAAAACTGCTTCAGGTCAACTTTAAATTTCACTTGTGAAATCTGTCATTTTTCACGCCTTCTGAAAAAGGTGAATACATCGAAGTTCTACATTTTGACCTGTTATAGCATTTCTAAAAAATAATAAGTTTCTCTCACTCCTAGGAAGCATATTCACTTCCCTTGAATAATTCCAACATTCCATTTAAATGGAACATAATTTATAAAATTTCAAACTGTCTTTCCTTAATTACACAACAGACTTCTGTACTGAACTTCAGCCGTATCATTTTCAAACACAAAGTAAACCAGATGTTTGGTACTTACATGCAAAATTGAGCTCTCATTGTAAAACCAAATTTAATTTAAAATGAACTCTGGAATGAAGCTAAGCCCCACTGAAAACAAAAACAAAAACAAAACAAGGGCAAAGAAACAAAAAACACATACACTATTGATTTTGTTTTGTGGCTTGTTAGTCTTGGTCATTTATCTCCTTTTCCTGGCAGCTAGGAAGACAGACACACCCATTCTCGACCCTGGTTATCAAAATTAGCATATTCATTTGGCACTTTTAAACAAAACAAAACAAAAAAAACACTGTCATTTATATAGTCAAAATGTCAGCAAATGTGCTACCTACTTACACGTTAGATAAATTTGCCTTAACTCTTGCACACAAAAAGTTGGTACTACTACTATCATCCTTGCAGTATAGGGTAGGTCGCAAACTGGCAGCACTACGTAGCCTGCCAGGTTGAGGCTGGGCTTCAGGCAGCAGGCGGGTTCCAAAGTCACGTTCTTTACCACAGGGGATCAGACACCCCAACCACATAGTGGTTCAAAACCACAATTAGGAAATAAAGAAAAAAGATTCCATCTGCCAGTGGGTGAAGTCAAAGGTCACCTTATTTGCTGGTTAATTTTCAAACTTTAAATCCCACATTTTTTGTTTGTTTGTTTTTGAGACAGGGTCTCGAACCCACACTTCTTCAATTAGGCAATAATTTAAAACATATTGTGGTGTGACAGTCTAAAAGAAAGTTACACACATGTACACATAGAAGCCATCAGTGATTCATAAGATAACTGCTTTAATCAAGAAGTTGTCTTTTTCACCTAACATCAAATCAAAACCCGAAATAAGAAGAGAAGGAAAGATGATCTACATTAGAAAAAAATTCCCAATGTTTATCCAAAAATGACATGGTACTCCGTTTGCCCTGTAAAATTTCAACGTCTGATCTCATCTACAGAGCTTGGCTACTGTGACAGAAACAACCCAGTGGAAGACATACCTGAAGGCCAAGTCAACTGATCTTTAACTCCGACAGCTTGAAGTGTGTGTGAGGGGATGAGAGGTTGGTAAACATGGCAAAGGAGGAATGACAGCTTCTTCCACTGCGTTTTTACAATTCTATAGTATAAGATTTAAGATCTATTCACCTGGTCTATAGCATGACGGTTCCTTCACAGCAGCTTATCTGATTGTGTGCTAAGCAGGCGATATCTGGATTAGACAGGTGTTCTCTTTTATTACACTGGATATTTATGTCAACAATTATTTGTTTCATCTTGAAGACAAAGAACAATTTTCTAGTAACACGATTTTCATCTTTCTGAAATATATGTTCATTTTCCTTTCACTTACAGGGCAGACTTTTAAAAGTTAGTACCAAAAGAAATACAACTGATTATAATGTAATTCATTAAAGCAGATTTGACTTTCTAATTTTAATGCTAAGTAATAGGGAAAATGTAGAAAAGATTTATATTAATACTAGATATAATTTTAAAATATAGAGAATAAATTTATAGGTCTCTCAAAGGAAATAAATTTTATCAGCCCAGGGCATTCTGACACCAATAACAGAAAAGTTTTTGGAAAAAATAACTACTTCTAAGAAAACAACTATTTCCTTTGTACCTTTAGTATTTAAATGTAATTTTAAAAAAAGAAAAAAAACCTACTTCATTATTCTGCCTTACAGCATTCTTGCTGATCCAGGTATATGGAATGATACATGTGAGAAGACATATTTAAAGACAAGTAAACTTACTCTGTGGTGTCTTTACAAATATCTCCGGGTAAAACAAAAAGCGCTGGGTGCTCAGTCGTTCTCTCCTCACCCTCAAAAATCTCCATACTGATTACATGTTTGAATCAAAAAGAATCTGAAAGGAGACCAGTCTCTGACTCAAAAAGAACTCTTCTACAAACTTCCACTTGAAGTTCAGAGAGAAATCACTAATTATTGACTTAAACATCCTGAAATCAGGTTCTCAGGCTGCAGATCCACCAGGGCAGACACTCTGGTTTCTAAGGGTGTTTTCACAACAAGCTGCACCACAGAGAAAACTTCACCAACAGCAGACCTGCAGGCAGGATTTTCCTATCGTGATGAGAGTGATTATGTTTAGAATAATGTCTGGCTAAACATCCCTAAACATCAGAACAAGTCTAAAATAGACTTTCCAGGTGTTCAAGAGGTTGAAACATTTGCCCATGTGATACAATCTATTAAAATGCAAATGCAAAAGAGAAATGAAAGTATTTCCAGAACAGAAAACTTGATTTGTTGATAGCTTTCCTTACAATCACAGTATCTTAATAACCTTCTACTCAGAATGCACTTTGAAGATTTTCAAGTCTTTCTTTAGATATTAAAGGGCTTCGACTCACATGAGGAAATGTCTCAAAGAGTACTCCTGGTTGCAAAAATGAAAACATTCAAATCGATCGGGGATGATTTCATGATAAAATTGCTTCTACAGTAGACACCGTTGCTCATGCTTTCTCTCCTGTGGAGACTTCTGAAAAGCCCGAAGTGCACACAGGTTCTTGTAAAGGCGACACTGGAATTCCCTACCAGTTTTCCAAAATGGGCTGTAGCACCCAGATCTTTCTCAAAGGGTAACGAAATCATTTGAAAGTACTCAAGAGTCTGGTTAGAAGCTACTGAGTCGGCTGTAAGCTTAGAGATTGTGATCTTAAGTAAAGAATCACTTCCTCTGGTTTCCGAAACTCCTTTCATACTCCCAGTATAACTTCAGTTTGAAAACAACCCACCTTGAAGTACCAGGAGAATTGTTTTGAGAAATTTTATAAAACCAACACCAATCACTTACATAACTGATTACGAGGAAGTATACACAATCAGACTACATTTCTAAGTAGCCTGACAGATACATGCACTGTGTATATGCATGCATCTAGAGCACTATTCTGCAGCTGTCTTAAGTTTTTAACCACATCTCAGAAATGTAGGTGTAGCACAGTTTCAGAAAATAATCCATTTTTTATATTTATATTTTGAAATGCCTTTGAAGAGAGAAACTTTGTGCCCTAACTCTTGGAATCACAGCAGACAACTGTGATGGCCAATACATAATGAATGAGGGGAAAAACCACTCTTTCTACCTGTTTGGAACACAAGGACAAGACAAGTAGTGTGAGGACTGGCTTAGCAATCATAAAGTTGTTCCCGCCAGAACTGGAGCAACTCGTCATCTCAACCTGTGTCTCAGCTCCCTGTCAATTACAGTTTTAAAATGTTTAGTGATGTCTTAAAATGGATTATGCTTCCTCTCTACTTCTTAGGAGCCTGTAGTTCATTGGGCAAATCTGTGAAGAACGAAACACATAGCTCACAGAAGTGCTGAAAGTATTCTTCTATACATATTGCAACCCCAGTAAATTTATTAGGTATTTGACAGTTTCATTTCCTTGATTGGTAAACACCAGGGAAACCTGGAACCATGTACGGTCTAGTTCCATGAATCACGGCTTCCGAAGAATCAACATGTATTTTTTTCCTCCAAGTCATCACACACTGGAAACAAAGTCTGCCATATATAATTTATTACAAATTGTACTTTTGAAAAATAATTATAGGGAAGAATCCAAATTAATATAAACACCAAGTGTGAGACAAAAAGGCCCTAATTTTACTTTAATATTGCAAATTTCCATTGTTCCTTTATGGGTGTCTCTTGGAGAGATGCAAAAACATTCCTGAAACCTTTCTTTGTTCTAAATGCCCAACAAGTATTCCCCCCACAGCTGCACTGTGACCAACTTTGGGTTCTAAGATTCAGCAATAAATCAGCAGATAAGGGGCAAGATATGAGAAGCACAAGGCCAATCAAAGACATGGGTTGCACTCACGATTACCTATTTTATTTTATGATTTTGATACATAACAAACTGTCAAAATTTTGATCAAATATTTTACCTTTCCTTGAAATTAAATGTCACATACTCAATGTTATTAATACTCAGATTTTGTTCTAGTTTGCTCACAGCAAAACAAATAATTTTTGCAGTAAAAGAGGAAAAGATGAATAACAGATCATGAAACTCCACTTAAAATGAAAATCAAAGCTCTCTCTGCAGTAAGAGCTTAAAAATCAAATCTTTAAGTACCAATAAAGATTTGAATTTTTAAAAAATCAAATCTTTAATGTGAAGCACTTAACTTTACAGCAAAACAGAATGAAATTCAATCTAGCCAGTCTCCACTGACTTCCACTTGATATCCGAAAACTAGGTGTTATTCCTATTAGGTTCTCAGTCACTCACTTATTGATATTTACTCATGTTCAAGTTGTGGCTTACATAGGATTTCATTTGTTCTTTAAATGGCTACACAAAACCAAAGGACCACATCGTAATGATCTCTGATATGTATCCAACAGACACAAAGAACTACAATGCTGAACTAATTAGTAGGGAGGAAATCTTTTGAAATGACACATTGAAGTGCTATCAGTTACCCACACAGGTAACCCCAAGTACTCAGAGTACTCACACCAACCCTGGGATACCAGACACTGTGGAGTTCTAAGTGAGCTGACGGCTAGGAGAGCACAGGTACCACATCAGTGGAAACTTCAGAGCCCGGAGAATAACGTCACAGCCACAGACACCAGGAAAACTTAATTCTGACAGGATAGGAAGTTTAGGGGCAATAAGAGATTCAGGCAATAAATACATAATTACCTACTTTAGAATGTAACCATAATTTTGTTAAGTATCATAAATATTTTGATTAGAAAAACTAAACTTCATGTCAAATAACAGATCACGATTTAATCTTGCAAACACTTTGGGCTTTTTCCAGTTTCTTCAAGGCAATTCATGTTTATAATAAAAGATAGAGAGAGGACGTAAACGTGTGCCATTTAATATATACACGATTGCAGAATAATACAACAATGAAGCAAAACATTATCCTTATAACTTCTTCAAATATTACACTTTAAAGTAAGTCCTAGCTTCCTGAATCCGATCTTTTTTTACATTTTCTGGGGCAATCATAAACACTGTGCTTTCTCTGTTACTACATTCCCAGCATTTCCATGTAGGAATCATAGTGGAGGAAAAAAAGCATGAATAAAGACTCATCAAAACATTCTAATAGATTTAAGGTGTACACTAACATGGAGCAATATTTACCAGCTGTACAAAAGTAGTATAATAATTGCATTTATAGAGATTACTGATCAAATAACAATAACAATCAAATATATGTAACTCTGTAACTATTTAAACTCTTAAAAGCTTTTGTGAAAGCATTAGTAGTAAATGAGCAACTCCCATAAAATATCACTTATTATCACCTCTGATAAGAGTTTAAGTACATATGACCATTGTTATGTGAAAAAACATTATTTTTAATATGTGACAACTGGACAGGATTTAATTACCACACCTACTTCAAACCATTAGCTGTTTCATTCAAAGCTGAAAGAATAATATTTATGTGGCTATTGAGAATCATTATGATTGATGCGATCTTTTGTGTTATTTCCTTTAGAGTCACTTGCATTTGTTATTAGTAACAAGGAAAAATGAAAGGGGAAATGTGTGTTTTTGTTTGCCAACAAAGCCCTTCAGATAATGACTAACTTCGCCCTTTGAATAGAAAAAAACCTCTTAAACTAACTAATGTACATATAAATTGTTCTTTACAATGTGCGTGTGTGAAACAAGGAAAGGGGAAGAAAAACCCTGTAGGACTCATGCCAGAATTAAAAACAACCTGGGCAAGATGAGTACATGAAAGCTGTCAGGACAGTTACTCTGATTCTCAACTGCTTACAGTTCATCTGCTCTCAAGGAAGAAAAATCATAGTTTCTTTTCACCATATCCACGACAGATCTCACTTGAAAGGAAACACAGCGAGTGATCTGGCATGAATGGGCATATTACCAATTTTCCAGCAACACGACTGAATATGTATGTCAGTGACGAATGATGACACTGGTGAGATATTTTAACACGAAGCCTTGCCTTGTAAATCGTCTGAATGACGCTGCGTCAAAACAACACCTACCATAAATCAGAGGCTTTAAGACCAGTATTTCTTGTTCAAACATGCTACCTGCTCAGCACAAGCACTTGTGCGAACAGGTATAGATTAATGTGTGTTAAGCAGAGCCATTTTACCTCCGAACTTATAGAGCTATAATTTAACAGGCATATTATTGTCAAGGTAATTTTGACAGCACTGAAATATTACACTTGTTAAAATATGCATTTAGCACTAACTCTAGTGGTCATTTGAACTGAATAAACACTTAGGATCCCTGCAATTAGATTTCTTTTCTATTGATGACTTTTCTTTTCTGCCAAGGCAGCCATATGTTGAGAACTGATTTTGTAAGTAGTATGGCAAGAGTGTCTTTCTGATAACACAGAAAGCTCACCATTGTTACTTTCAATGTGCTTTTCCCTTGTTTGCAAGTTATTTAGCGACTTGCAGTGAATTCAGGAGTCTTTCCAGGCTACAGAGAGGGAACAATCGTCCACACTGCTGCCGCCCTCCTCCTCCAACCCCTCCAAGACGCACAGCCTGATTCACAACATTTTACATTCAGGAAGTCATCTACACAGCCTCATTTCCCACTCAGCTGGACCGGGAACTGGCACAGGAGCAACTCCAGGTTTTTGATTAGGGAGGATATGAGAATGTCTGCCTCCAAAATCTGGGGCTACTGCTCGTGTTCCACAACGAAAGCAAAAGGAAACGCATCTACCGACATGATAGGAAAAAATTAAAATGCAGCAGAAGTGAGCGTGTTTCTTTTCTTCTTCCTCCCACGTCTTAGTTCTCATCTAAGTTAAGCCATAATGAAAAGATGATGATGTCCACTTGTACTTCTTTTTAACCCTACGGAGTGCATGAACGTGCACGCACAGTTTGAAAAAATATCGACTGTGAATGCACAAACTGGCACCACAGA
>PVIR01045263.1:0-10809 GCA_004026965.1 Petromus typicus
GTGTGTGTGTGTGTGTGTGTGTGTGTGTGTAATTCAAAAGATTTGTAAAATATGTGATAGTAACTGTTTCTTCAATAGGAAGAAGAAATGGGAATATTTTATCCATCATGGCTTTTATTTCTGTTTTAAAAAATTTTTAAATGTAGCAAAATATTATTTGTTATTTCTGGGTGGTGGATTTATGGTGATCTTTATTATTTTTGTACTTGATTCTGTGTTTAAATTCAGTCCCCTCAAAAGTCTTATGTTCATTTTTCAAAATTCATAAGATAAAGAACATTGTAAGAGAAAAAATAACAAGCACTCATGGTCCAATACGTAACTGAATTGTCTATATGCACAAACTTAGCCTATTGTCTACTCTTAAAGGATTGAGCGAATATGAATATGTTTCATACATGTTACTTAATGGCTGGGGAGTATACTGATTAATATAACTAATATATAGTCTACAAACTAGTTATTAACATGCTCTCCGACCATTTAACTGAACTTGTCTTCTCAGAATTAGTTCCCTGGTGGATTAGGAATCTTAACCTTTTAAGCTGTGACATACCTTGATTGATTTTCCTTTTACCATTTACTTTCAAAGTGTTTTCCCAAACTTCTTACTAGTTTTCTTCACTAGTTCAGAATTAAATGACTGTGATAAGCATCAGCACATCAGTGCATCTGACTTTTACTTGATCACTAATTAATTTACTTGTGGCTTTGGGTTTGTCACCTCTGAGTCACTGTTCCTGTAACTGCACTGCCAGCTCTGGATGGTGAACTGGCCAGGGAGTACAAGACCCTGCAGAGCCTCAGCCACCTGTCTCTGCCCTGGTTTCCTGACTGCAAAATTGAACCACCTATGCCCAGCTCCGCTTGCATGGCAATTGCAGATTCACCTGGGGAGCTGATCCGGCAGCCTGTACCGTCCCTCTTTCCCTTGTACTTTGTCTCTTTCTGCTCCCAAGGTGCCTTCCCAGTGTGGCAGGATGGAGCCTTCTCACGTAGTGCTTGCTTTTTCTGAATGCCATTCCCTTGTGCCCTTCTGGAGCACGCCTTAGAAGCTGTCCCTCTTCCAAACTTTGCTCAGTTATTGTCTAAGTTATGACTGGTAACTAACTGAATCTTCCAAACTAAACCATCACTGAGGTCAGAGCCAGGGCCTTCTGCCTGCCAGGCAGGTGGTGCACCACTGAGCTACACCCCAGGGCACAGATTACCCCGAGTACCTGCATACAGATCACTACTAGTGCTTGGTTAACTTTTCACCCTGTGGGTGCTGCATAGGCCCTGGCACCTGCGAACTGCTCAGGAGTGTAGAAATGAGCTGGGCTAAGTCTCCAGAGCTAAGCACGGGATAGATCACGCTATGGGGCCCATCTGGGCATGATGAGTGGGACCCGTAGGTAGAATAGGGCTGCCACTGGACAAGTTATGATCTTCTGTGTTCATGGTGCTGGCCTTTACCATGCTCATACACTCACCTGCTGGTGAACTTCTAAAAGCCTGTTGGCTTCTCATGCAGTGTGTTTTGAGCCCATAAATTAAGTGGGTTTAGCCGTGCTCCTCCGAGCTGCACCTAGCCCTTACTGCTGTATTCTTGACCAATATAGTCACATATGTAGTAACATGTCTACGTCAGGCTTCTGTTCTGCTCCAGGCTCTGGATCCTGTAGAGCTGGCAGTGCCAGTGAGAAGGCTCCAGGCCATACACCAGGCTGGTCAGTTTTCTCTGCCGAGTCATAGTCATGGAGTTATGTTCATCGTGGTCATAAAACTGTCTGCCCTGACAGAGTAACCTCTTGATTCCCAAGGGTGACATAGGTGATAGTAAAAATAAGCCAAAAGCAGTCAGATGATTTTTAAGTGTGTTTTTCCAGACCCCAACCAGGGTGGCTGATTAATGAGGGCAGGACTGGTGTGAACGGCCATCAAATGAATTGGGGCCATTTGCAAAACCTGCTGCTTTTAGATTGTGAAGAGTAAGACCATCAAGGAGTAACTGGAAGTTAAGGCTCTTTTTAAATGGTTTTCCGGCTCACTTTAGCCAGAGTTTTTACGTTATTTGATCCATTTCTGGGTGAGCTAGGCAGTGAGACAGAAGGGGGACACGTTAATTTTGGTCCCAAAGATCCAGCCAGTCCAGCCAGCCACTCTCCAGCTGTGTGTGTGGTCTGGGCAAGTTGGCTGTCTGCGCCTCTCTCTCCTGACAGGCAGGATTAACAATGCTGACTTTGTCCTTGGGAGGAAATCAGGTAGGGAAGCTCTGGGGCCGCCTGTGCCGCTCACAGTAAGTTCTGTCAGGGCTCATTATCAGAGTTTGGACATGAACACCAGGCTTACTCACTCACTGGCAGAGGCAGGAGGGCCAGGTCACTCCGAGTACCTCGCTGGAACAACCAACACCTTTGGAAGGTTTTCTCAAGATAGATGTCAAATCAAGTTTCAGAATTTCCAGATACTACATCTGGATTACATAGGTGAGTTTTAATTTTCAATGAAATGCACCATTGAAAACTGAGGACAGGGCTGGGGATTTAGCTCAATGGTTCCTGCGCCTGTCTTCCAAGAGCAAGGACCTGGGTTCGATCCGCCAGTAACGTTATACTATACTGGGCATGGAGATTCACGCCCAGCAGCAACCAGTACCACATACCACAGTGCTGGGCGTGGTGGCTCATGCCTGTAATCCCAGCACTCCGGAGGCAGAGGCAGAGGGATCGCTATGATGTGAGGCTGAGCTCAGGACCAGCCTGAACTACAAAGCGAGACCCTGTCTCAAAAACAACAACAACAAAAAACTGAGGACACAGAGAAAAGACTTTTTTTCTCTCCTTATGTATCTCCAGCCCATTTTACTTTTTATTCTGAGACAGGGTCTCACTAAATCACTAAGATTCCCATCTTGAGCTAGAATTTGAAATCCTCCTACCTCAGCTTCTCAGAATGCTAAGAATTACAGGACTGTGCCATCCCATCCAGCAGGGATTACAGTTTTATTGAGGTGTTAAACAAATGAATGTCATGGTATTTCAGCTAGCTAAATTAGTCAGAAATTATTATAAGGCACTTGGGCAAGGTTAGGGCCTCAGCATAAAAAACAAATGAGGCATGTTCTCTGAAGTTTAACATTATAAAAAGAGGGAAACTACTACACCCAGCTGCTTTTCTTGGGTATGAATAGCAGTGATTGATATTCTAAATAGATCTCAGTCACCTTAATTGGGGACCAGACCATCCCTAGCTAGCCTGATAGTTCTGGGAAATTCTTATACTTCTTGGTATGTAACCAGCTTCCCCATTTAATCAATGTTACCTGGGTGACCATACTTGCAATCCTATTGGTTGTTCATGATTTTGTTCCACCTCTTGCCCACTTTGGGATTTTCCATTGGCGATTATAATTTTGTTCCACTTTGAACCTACCTTACCATGTGGCTTTGTCTCATAAAACACCTTTGAGAAGTGGCGTAGATGGGCACTCCACTTTCCAGTCCCCTTTCTCTCTCTCTCTTCTCTCCTGTTAACTGCCGTTGTTCCTAGATTTCATTCTTTGATTTTAGAGAACAGGTACTCAAGTTTTGGATACCTAGCAGTCTGGGAGACTGATATTTCCCTTGTTTGGATTATTTTGCTTATTTGGATCACTTGGTGCCCTGTAAAAACAGTAAGAAACACATTTCTACACGACTGTGAGCTTTGCCATGGGCTTTCTGAAACCCCCTTGGGCTGACTTAATCCTGTGGTGTGCAGTGATCTGCTTGAAGCTGTCTTCCCTGCATCCTACCTCCTGCTTTGAGTCAGCCTGGCCTCTGGCATCTGTCTGGGTATTGATGTGGGCATGGGAAGTCCTTGAGGCTTTTGTGAGTGCAGCCCACTTTCCCTTTGGTGACAGTGAGTACATTCCGAGGCCCATTGTCTCAGCCCAGACTTCTTGGTTCAGACCTGCCCTCCACTTTCTCTAGGTCCTCTGGTTTGGCCAGGGGCAGAAGATGCCCCTGGCCTGTGCCCCGCCCCTGTAGAACTTGGGCTCTGGGGTGGTTGCTGAGCAGACCTGTGGAGTTTTCTTCTCGTTCAGTTTTGTCCTTGTTGTTGGAAGGGATTCCTGCCCATTGCGTTCAGAAGCCCTCTGGCTAGGTCAGCAGAGCTATGGCAGGAATCCCAGCAATGCCTGCCACCCTCCCTAGCAGGCCTCTTGACCTGAGGTTTACCAGGATGCTTGGAGTTCACTGGCCTGTGGTAGAAGCCAATAGCTGATGGTTTCTGACTGCTGTTTTCCTGTGACATGTGCAAACCCATAGTCATCTTAGTTTTGTGAACAAAGACTTTCTGACTTTTCTCGTGTTTTAACTTTTGGTTTATCCACAGTACACCTCATCCTTTTTCAGTGCAGTAGGGAAGTGTGATGGCCACTGGGGTGGCAGATGGCAGGTTGGAGGCCAGATCCAGCCCAGAGCTAAGAAGGGTTTTGACAAGGCACTTGCCTGGCACATGCAAGGCTCAGGCCTGGGTCCTCTGCACTGTAGATAGCTAAGTTTCTTAGAGGTGTTATAGCCGGTCAAAAGAGCTGGACCCTGTAAGAAGTCACTGCAGAAGACAACTCCGTCTGGAGATGCATTTATTGCAAGCTGGGCTTTATGATACCATTGACTATACCCACACACTTCCCCTAGGTGTGAACACAGGAATTGATATTCTAAACAGACATCAGTTGCCTTTGGTGGGAACCAAGCCTCCCTAGCCCATTCCTTCCTGCAAAATCCTTGTTCATTCCTTTTGTGCTTCGTATGTGACTTGCTTTCCTATGTGACCCCCATTTAATCAATATTACCTAAGGGACTATACCGATAGTCTAATTGGTTAACCACAGTCCTGCCCCACCTAGTGGTTTTTCATTGGATCAGTATTGTCGAAGCCACTATACTTGTAATCTTATTAGTTGAACATAGTTTTGTCCCACCTTATACCCCACCTTGCCTCGGCTTTGATCAATAAAATATCCTTGAGAAGTGAGCCCTTGGGCAGCCCACTTGTCGAGGCCTCTTTGAGCTCTCTCCAGCAGAAGCTATCTTTTCTCAACAAATATTTCCTACTCTTAATCTTCATTGTTCCTAGAATCCGTTTCTTCAGTTTTAGAGAACATGAGCTCGGTGTGTCAGACACACAGCAGGTTGGGACTTATAATATTTCCTTTATATTATTTGGAGGTCCATATCATCCCCACATCATATGCTCAACCTCCAGAAAAAGCAAAAAGACCAAACAGAACCATGAGAGATGTCATGAAATTAGAAAGTACACTGTTGAAATCAGAAGAGGCTGGCAGTGTAACAGTAAATTCAGGGGCTGGTGACGTAGCTCAGTGGTGCAGTGCTTGGTTATCAGAAGTGAGGCCCTAGGTTCAATCTCCAATACTGGTGGGTAAAGAGAGCGGTTCTCACTTTTATTTTTCTTTGAAAAAGTTTTCAGGGAACTGTAAAATTTACATAACATATACAGTTTGCTCTCTTAACCATTTTTAGGTGCTGACTTTAACATGCTGTGTAGGCACATTGTTGTGCAACCAACTTCCAGACCATTTTCAGTTTGCAAAGTCAAAACTGTATACTTATTTACATATAAAAAGATTTTTAAAGGAAAAAGAAGTATGCCCTGACATGTGAAAATGACATGAAATCCACATTTCATTGTCCATAGGTAAAGTTTATGGCTCCTCTCTGATTTTCCGGTTGTCTTTTTGAATGGGCTGGGGATGTCATGCTAGAGCGGCAGAGAGAGTGGTTGCAACAGACTGTGTATCCTACAAAGTGTGCTTGCTGTGTGCACATCTGGCCCATAGGGAACAACACGTAGAGTTCAGGAGGGGCTCTGAGGAGTGTGTCAGGAGGAGAGAGAGGAACCAGGGCAGGAGCCTTGACCCTAACCTAGTCCCCAGAGCAAGTTGCTGATTGCAGGTCCTGTTTCTTTCTTCCGACAACTGATGTAAGGGATTGTGTGTAGCGTTGTTGAGGATCCTACTACGCAGTGCATATTGCTGGCTTACTGACTTTATGTTTTTTAATATTAAAATTAGGCTAAAATGAGCCCCCATCCTCATAAGTCTGCTTTCTCCTTGTTTATGTCTGAATCAATCAACTCCGTAGAAACCCTTGTCTCCTCTCTCCTAATCATGATCTTTCCGGGTGAATGTAACGAGCTGCTGCTTTTCTTCCCTTTTTCATCATCTGTGAAAAGGGATGAAAGTAGTTACATGGACAACTGAAATGTAGATAATCAAAACTACATAGAGTCTCTTAAGAGAGAAATGAGCTTGAATTGAGGAGTCTCGGTTCATTAAATCCAGATGTTGAGGGTTCCCCTTCTGGATGATTTCGTTACCAGAGCCTTGTGGGATAGAAAGCAGCCGTTGCCCTCTACTGTTGGCAGATTCGGACATGAGGTTCATGAGGCTTTTGTGAGGCGTGTCGGGGCTGGTTCTTACATCACTTGCGAAGGGCTCAGATAGCAGACATTCCACCCAGAATTTCAAGCTTGCTATAAATATGGGTAAGAACTTTCATTTCTGAATTGGTGAGGATACTGATCTTTCCTTGATTGTACCACAGACAGCTAAGTTAGTTCAAAATATTATAGGCAGTCCATAAAAACACATCACAACTGTGGGTGGTGGAGCGTTCTTTAAGGTCCAGGCCTCAAGATGAAGCAAACTGACTATATCCACATACTTCTTCTAGGGAGGAACAATAGTAATTGACATTCAAAATAGGCATCAATCATTTCGGAGGGCCAAGACCTTAACCCATTCCTTCCAGGAAAGATCCCTGAACTGTTCCCTCCCGGAAATCTGAGTTCGGTATATATATGCTTGCTAAATAACTTGCTTCCTTATTTCATACCCATTTAATCAGTATTAACTAAGATGGTTGCAATCCTAATGGCTGACCATAGTTTCATCTCAGCTTATACCCACCTTGTGATTTTCCCAATAGTCAGTATTACCCAACGGACTACAAGTATATACCTGATGCTTGTATTCAACAATTAACATTGGCTTCCTCCACCCACCCCTCCAACATCTACCACCCACTTGAACCTTTTAAGAGTAAATTGCAGCTTTGGGTGATGACACATGCCTTAGACCCTGCTATTCAACGAGGCTGAAGCAAGAGGATTATAAATTTGCGGCCAGTTAATTTAGTGAGATCCTACTCAAAATAAAAAGTAAAAAAGGTGGCCAGACATGGTGGCTTATGCCTGTAATCCCAGAATTCGGGAGACATAGCCAAGAGGATTGCCATGAGTTTGAGGTTATCTTGGGCTACATAGTGTGTTCAGGGCCAGCCTGAACTACAAAGCGAGACCATGTCTCAAAAAACTAACAACAACAACAACAACAACAAAAAAAAAGTAAAAAAGCCTAGGAATGTAGCTCAATGGTAGAGCACCTTTGGCTTCAATCCTGAGAACCATGGAGAGGAGGAGGTAAATCTTCATTTTATTTATTGATTAATTGTACTGGGGATTAAAATCAACTGAGTCCAGTTGATCCAGTCCCCCCCCCCTTTTTTTTAAGGTTTTTTGAGACAGGGTCTCACTTTGTGGTTCAGGCTGGCCCTGAGCTCAGCCTCAAACTCACAGCACAGCAATCCTCCTGCCTCTGCCTCCCGAGTGCTGGGATTACAGGCATGAGCCACCACGCCCGGCACTGGTATGTGGTACTGGTTGCTGCTGGGCGTGAGTCTCCACACCCAGTATTGTTATGTGATTACCGGGGAATCGATCCCGGGCCCTTGCGCTTGCAAGACAGGCGCCGGAACCACTGAGCTAACTCCCTGGTCTCCAGTCTCCCTTTTTAAAAAAAATTCTGAGACAGGATCTTGCCAGGGTATTCTCACATTTGCAGTACTCCTGCTTCAGCCTCCCAGAATGCTTTGATTCCAAGTAGGCACCACCATGCCTGGCGGTCTTTGCCTTTAAACTGTGTAAATTAAAAGGTCTCCCTCCATTTTTGGTAGGAAAATCTTTGTTGATCTCTCCTCCCGGTGATCTCATTTCCCAGATCACCCTGGCCTAGCCCTCTGCTGGGGATGATGGAGGTGGTAAGTGTGGCCTTTCTGTGCATATGGTGGTCATCCTCGGTACGGCCGACTATCTGATGTGGGAAGAACAACTTTCTTAGTCTAAGAATTGGCCCAGTTGGCTAAGAATTTTGAAACTGCGAATGTGTATATTTTTTCTTTTCCATTTCAAGTGGGAAACTTGGATGGCCACCTTTGGAGCCGTCTCCTCCTGCTGACACAGTCATCCCTGGAATCAAAAAGGACAGATGGTGTTGTTCGAGCCCTCTTTTTAGGGCTGTTGTAAATTTTGCTTGTATCACAGTCATTTCCCAAGCTAGATGATAAGAAGTGGAAGATATCTTCAAGATTTATTCATGTGCCTGGCATGATGGTGCATCCCTGTAATCCCAGCTTGAAGGGAGGCTGAAGACGCCAAGTTTGAGCCAAACTGGGCAACTTAGCAAGAGGTCTCTAACTAAAAAATAATACAGATATAGCTGTATGATAGAGTACTGGAACCAATGTGATAAGCTCCAATCTCCTGCTCAGCATACAACACAAGGCTGAGAAAAAAAACAAAAACAAAAATGAAACTAAATACAGAAGTAGAAGAGACAGAGAAACCAGGGATCCAGGAGCAGCTTAATTAGTAAAAGGTCAGTGCGAGCCACTCATTTTTATTAGTAATCAAAGTGGGGTAAAGGCGAGCTATGTGCAAGGATAAGACTATGTGTGAAGTGCTGTTCCTATGGAAACTAATGGAGGCGAGGCTGTGAAGGAAAAACAAAGCATTCTCGATATATGTTTGTAATTAGAACATTGTCTTTCTAAAAGGTTTTAGTCATGGGAACAGAGTTTAGGTGCAAGGTACTCTGACCTAGGCTTCGGCTACATTTATTTCTATAAGTAAGCTGGTTGTGGGATTAACTCTTCTGGGCAGTGCCAGAAATCACATTTACGACCTTGTACTTGTGAGGCAGACACAGCACCACTGAGCTCAATCCCCATCCTTCATTGCTTACATCCAGCTTTGGGCATAATCCGTATTGTAGTTCATCTAAATAGAACACTTACCTATCGTGCACAAGCCTCTGTGTTCCTTCCAAGAAGTGAAGGAACCATTTCCTTCATGGTCTAGACTCTGTGCTAATTGCAGAGAAATAGCACTCAACAAAATAGATCTGGAAGCTGACTTCATGGAACCCAGAATATGGAAGTGAGAAGCATGACAGTTCCACAAAGTGTCTTTTTTAAAGACAAGTGAGAGTCTTGAAATAGCCACTAGGCATTATTTACCGAACACTGCACTTAGCAAGTCTAGCTGTCTTATATTGACAGGTGTTAACAATTATATAGAATTTTAAGGGCTGGGGATTTAGCTCAGTGGCTCTGGTATCTGCTTGGCAAATGCAAGGTCCAGAGTTTGATTCCCGGTACCACTTATCACAGTGTTGGATGTGTTGGCTCACGGCTATAATCCTAGCACTCAGGAGGCAGAGGCAGGAGGATTGCTGTGAGTTCGAGGCTTGCCTGGGCTGTGTAGTGAGTTTATGGTCAGCCTGAACTACAAAGTGAAACCCTGCCTAAAAAAAAAAAAATAAAAAATAAAAAAGAGGATTTTAATCATTTCAAGCTACCCTTCTTACCCTACAGTCAATGATTCTTAGAAAAGAATCATATTCAGTAAAAGATGAAGAAATTTTAATTTGGAGACAAACTAATAAAAGGCATGCTGTGTAGTTTTTACTCTCACTTTATAGGACATCCTTTGTGTTTGGGAGCAAAAGGGATCCCAGTAGTTTAATTTTCAGGGGCTACATATTCAAGTACAGACATGCAGGAAGAATTTCACATAGTAGACTGCAGTGTTGCCCACTGTGTTATCGACTGGTGGTGGCTGAGTGTGCCAAGCACAAAGGCTCATTGTTTGTGTCTCAGAGGATTGGTGATGTCTGCCCTAGGAGGCTTGGTGAGGGGTTGCTACTATGATCCAAACTGTCATCACTTCAGGTTTCAGAGATTAAGGACAACTTTTTTTTGTTTGTTTATTTTTTGAGACAGGGATCTCGCTCTGTAGTTTAGGCTGGACCTGAGCTCAGCCTCAAACTCACATCACAGCAATCCTCCTGCCTCTGCCTCCTAAGTGCTGGGATTACAGGCGTGAGCCACCACGCCCGGCACTGTGGTATGTGGTACTGGTTGCTGCTGGTCGTGAGTCTCCACGCCCAGTATGGTATGTGGTGACCGGGGATCGAACCTGGGTCCTTGAGCTTGCAAGACAGGTGCCAGAACCACTGAGCTAAATCCCCGGCCCTAGAGATTAAGGACAACTTTTAAGACTGGTCTCAGACAGGACCTGTGTTAATAATGTCTAAAATACCTGACACCCAGCTGAAGGAGGAAAGGGTTTATTCGGTTTACAATCTGTAGAGGTGTCAGCTGGCTCTAAGGTGGAGAGAGAGGTAGAAGACAACAGATCATGATGGCAGGAGACCACAGAAGCAACAAGAGACCTTCACCATGTCTTTCTGCCCCTTTTATCTTATTCAGACTACTTAGGGTGGGCAGGACTCATGTCCTTAATCCTAGTGTTCTCCCACCCACCTCTACCATGAGTGAATTGCATAGTCTAGGTTCAGCCACCTAGAAAAAGCCTGGGTATTTGGGGACCTTCTGAGCACAAGCCATATCAGGTGCTGAGGGGCAGAAAGAAGACTCTGAACCCTGATAGGACACCAGAAACAGATACATTCAATTT
>PVIR01045264.1:0-10786 GCA_004026965.1 Petromus typicus
GAAGCCTGGAGCGGCCAATGAATGAGAGCCTATCTCCAAAACAGCTGCATGTAGCTCAGTGCCAAGGCTTTGGGTACAATCCCTGGTACCAAAAAAAGGAAAGAATTCAAGGCAGCCAATGGGTTTGGCCAAGTTTCTCACTCAAACATTTTGAAAGAGAAGGACATAGTCAATCCATGAACAAAATTAACTGAGCACAAATCGGTGACCTATTTTTTTAATGTATTCTCCCCTCTCTTTGGCTTCTGAGGTCCTTTAGGATCACAGGAACTGAGCATGGTGCAGAAGTACAGTCAAGGGACAAGAAGAAGCTCGGTGGAGAAGTGATTTCTGGTCACCAGTGGCCACTGGGGGTTTGAAATCTGTATCTCTGATCTGAAATCTGATTCTGAAATCTGTATCTGTGAGTCAAATGCTTTGAGCCCCATAGTTCAATCAAGGGCCCACCACCCACTTCCGATCAGATGGCCGTCTGCTTTCACCTCTGTCCCACCGTGCAAGAGACTCCTGGGTCCCAGCCTCAGACTGTGACTCTATCTCCTCCTTACCAAGTTCCCTAGGTGTACAGCTGTGTACCTCACTCCTTCTCCTCGCCTGCTCCTCCATCCAGGCCTCCCCAAGGTGTGGCAGCGAGATCACACAGCGCTAGTTCATTAGGAGCATGGGCCTTGGGGACAGACAAGCCCAGTGCCAATCCCAGTTCTGTCGATTATTACTTTTGTGACCTTAACCTGTGACTTCGTGACTTTGACACCAATTTTCGTAATTTGAATTGTGAGGACAATAATGTCGCACAGTTAATGTGCAAATTAAGTTAACTAATATAAACACACCCAAGGGCCTGCACGTCCAACGCAGCCCTCAAGCACGTGCCCTTCCAATGCTCCTCCCTTCCCACTGTGAGCAGCTCACCACTTTCCCTCCACATGTGCAAACTGGCTCCTTGTTGATGCCTCAGCCTGAAAGCCCACTCGCCTCAAGGCCATTTCTGCCCTACAACCAAGGAGTCCACACAGGATCTGCCAGGCATAGTGACGCGCCCTGTAATCCCAGTGCTCTGAGCAGCTGCAACAGAAAGATGGCACGTTTGAGCCCAGCCTGGGAGACAGTAAATCAGCAAGAGGTCATTCCAAAAAATATCTTTAAAGGAGCTGGAGGTGTAGCTCAGTGCAAAGGCCCTAGGTTCAATCCCGAATATGTCAAAGAAAGAAAAAAATGCAAACAAGCCCTCACTGATAACACTGATCTGCCCTGTCCACTCTCACCACTATGCAAATTGTAGAACAAGGCACAAACGTTTGTGTGTAAGCAAGAGAAGTCTAATCTACAAGATGCAGATCACCAACTGGTGCTAGTTTTTATGCTAAATCCTTTAAGAATATGAGCAAATATTATAGAGTTTCTCCCCAGGGAAAAAAAAAAGTACTACTGGTAAGGACAAAATATTCACAAGTTCCACAAGGTGCACAAACCTCAGGCTGGAATGTCTGCCATGGAACACCTCTCAGCCTGCCTTGTTGAGCTGCCCGGCTTCAGTCACCAGTGACTCAAAATGGGAAATAATAAATCTTTCACTTTACATGTTCACGGACCCCAAACTCTGTCCAGGGAATCCAGCAGCCAGCTCAAGGCACTTTTCCCAGAAATCAATGGCACCTCTGAAGTGATCTTAAAAGGAGTAACATAAAACCATGATCAATCGGGCACCTGAATTTCTCAGATGTTTTTTCAGCTCCAAAAGAGCTGGCTAAGAAACCACACATGGCTGTCTAGGGGGCTCCATGTAGGTGTAGAAAATACTGACTTTCTCTGTTGCTCCACTTAAAAAGTTCTCTCCCTTGTTCCACTTTCCCCATCTCCCCCCTCCTGAGCAGCAGATGGCAGAGAGGCAAAGCTCTCTGAAGTTACCTACAAATTACACAGGGGCACCAGACCAAGGATTTTATAGCAGATCCTCCCTACAAAGCTTCAGGGCTCAGAAAGGCCCAATTGCCACCCAAAAGGTTGAGGTATGCATAGCATCCTGAGGCTCGTTTCACTGGGCACCAGCAGTGCAATGGCAGACAAGCATACGCCAGCTGGTACGTGCCCAAGAACCACCCCTCCACCTGGGCATGAATGGTGGCCTGCTCGGTAGGCCAGCTCTGCCCTCAGGCCTGGGACAATTCCCTTACAGATTTAGAGGGGAAAAGAAAAATAACACCACAGTCTTTTTACTATCAACATAAACCATTAATGTCGAAATTGATGTTTAGAGTTTGGAAGAACCATTAAAAGAAATATGGCCTTGAATTTTATCCAGGTGAGGGTAGAGGAAGCCTGAGGAGAGAGAGAACAAGCTGTGAAAGGGAACACAATGAAATACAGGAAGGGGAGAGGACCCAGCCAGCAACACAGATGGTTGTTCAGGTCCCAGAAACCTTCACTGTTCCAACCCCAGCTCCTGCTTCGGAGAGAGGGACTGGAAATCCACATTCCTCGCACCGCCGCCACCCTTCAGAACGTCCCCGTACGAAGGAGAAGCTCTGGTCATCCAGCTTCAACTCCGGCCTCCCCTCTTCCCATCGCCACCTCTTCTCCAACTCATGGACCGAGTACTGTGGGCTAGGTCAGGTTACTCTAGAGGGAGATCCATGGCGGGGAGACCATGGTTCGGACCTGAAATGGCCCCGTAGGCTGGAGTGCTAAAGGCTGGCTCCCGGCGGCAGCCATGCTCAGAGGCGGGAGGTGTAGGGAAGTGATTGGATCGTGGGGACTCTGACCTCATCGGCGGGTTAATCCACTCATGGTTTCAGAATGTGGTGGCGTTATCGAGAGACAGTACAGACTTTAGGAGATGAGGACGAGTGGGGAATGATCACCGGGGCAGGCCCCAGAAGGGTGGATCTGGTCCCCGGTTCTCTTCTCTGCTTCCTGCCCATTACGAGGTGAGGTGCTGTGCTCCCCTGTGCACTCCCACCATGATGGTCTGCTTCAACACAGGAACCGAGTGGCCATGGACTGAACTCTGAAACCAGCAGCCAAAATAAACTTTTCCTCCTGGAGGTTGCTCGGTTTGGGACTTTTGTCACAGCAGTGGAAAGCTAACAGCACATTCACATCCAATTACTGTGAGGATCTGGAAGATCTGCTTTTCAGCGGCGTCTCCCACATGAAGCTACATCATCTACCACTCAGCATAACCGACGGCCTGATGTCTTAGGTCCTAGTAGTTCCACTGGGTCGCTTTCCCTCCCTTTCCTTTTAGCAGTTAGACTGTCCCTTCCATACTAATAAGGCAGGGTCTTTGAAATAAAGTTTTAAGGTCGGGGCAGGAAGAACAGAAAAGCTTCCTTAGAAACATAGAGCTAAGACACAGACAGTCATGATGGAGTGTCCGGACCCTTCCATGCACTGGTCAGCTATTAAGAGGCAGGAACCTCCTAAAGCAGACCTGCCCAGGTAGGACAGGTGCAGAGGACATGGGTCCGGTATTCTGCTTTGTCCTCTACAGAACAACTACTTGCCCCATATCTTCTGGATGTGTTCAGGAATAATGGGAATATGAATACTAATCATAACAGCAGCTGCTACCACCATTACTATTTACTGAGTCCTCAGTTCACACCACTTGCACAGTAATAACTAACTCACTTTGCTAACTATGTAGCCAGTCCTATTATTCACGTGGGACAGGTGAGAAAATCAGAATTGATGCAGCACTGAAGTAGGTCATCTGACTCCGAACGCACGCATCATCAACCCTGCTTTCCTGCCGTATACATCATCCCAATCCTACTCTCATTACCGAACGACTCACTTGGCTCATTACCGAATGGCTCACTTTTTGTCCCATTTCTGGTGTTATCAGAAGGCCTGGTGTTCAGTTATTGAACAAGTATCTCTAACCAGCCACACTATATGTCCACACTTTCACTCTGTTCATAGGGCCCTGTCCCCAACGATGGGACAATCTGCCCCAGAGTTAATGTCCTCTTGGAGATTTCTTGGGACTACGGCGTCTCACCGTCCCTACCCAAGGGCTCTTCCCTTGCTGCACTGATTCCTTTCACATCTCGATGGTTGAATTCAAAAGGTGTGTGTGTGTGTGTGTGTGTGTGTGTGTGTGTGTGAGAGAGAGAGAGAGACAGACAGACAGACAGAGACACAGACAGACAGACAGAATCATAGAGAGAACAAGCTTCTGATGCTTCAAAGTTATAAACCCATCTCTAGTTCCAATCTACAGCAACACCTCTTCCTCAAAAATAAGGAGGATACTCTTAAAATATTATGTATAAGACATTGATTTAAAAATTGAAAATAGGTTTAGAAACTGGAAAACCATCCTGAAGTCACTTGGGTGCTGCATTTGTGGGTTTAAGTTTATCTGCGAATGACCAAAACAAAACAGGAATTGTTTTCTCTCCTTTTCACTAACCATCAGCAGGTGCCCAAGCTCCCTGCAGCTCCCCACTCCTCATTCAAGGTTAAATGCCCGATTCCATCACGTCCACTGACAACGTTCCCTGTCCATCAACAAGGAAGAAGGGGTGAGGACAGGCAAGGTGCACAGAAGTTGGCTAAGATCACGGATGCTTTTATCTCCTGGACCAGAACTTATAACACTCAGCTCATAAGGAGACCAGGAAACGTAGTCTTTACTGTACACATCATTCTATCTAGTGAAAAATTCTATCATGAAGGAAGACAAGATATGGGGAAAGCATTAACCACCTCTGTTATAACCACTAACTGGTAAAACTGTGATTGTAAACCAAGTCTGAGGAAACCTAGGGGCCCTACTCCCTTTACGATCACCCAGGCTTAATGTGAACTTTGATAATTTGTGTTCTTCTCTTCACTAAACAAAGAAATGCTAAGTATGATTTCAGAATTTTCATTAATATTCCATGATTTGTCATTAGCCTTTCACTCCAGAGCTAGAAGCCATCTCCAATCTAATTAGTAGGCTCTTCACTAGTTTTAAAATATGCCCACTAATTCTCTGATACTTCTGTCTTTAAAAAAATGGGACCTAATTCTACTTACCTGAAGTGTGGGCTGCCCTGAATGACTCATTCTTAAAGAACAGATGTGGAAGAAGAGACAACACATGACATGAGGTGACTGTACCTGGTCCCGGGACCATCTTGTAGGGAAAGACAAGTCTCATGTCAGGAAGTCACTCAAACAGCCCTGTGGAGAGGCTCCCGTGGCAGGGAATTGAGTCTTCCAGCCACAGGCATGGGAGGAATCCTGAAAGAAGATCCCCAGCTCTGCTCCAGCCCCTCGGTGAACCCAGCCCCAGGAGGGTTCTGGCTGAAGCCTCTTAGGAGAAGCTGGGCTAGAATTAGCTATCGACCAACCCCGAGTTCCTGAGATAAAAGGTGTTTGCTGTTTTAATCTACCAAGTTTTAGAAGAATTCGCTATACAACAATATAAATCAGTACAGGTCTCCAGAGTACACTCAGTGCTTTCCTTGTTTGAGACCGACAGGAAGTAGAAATGACCATCTTGCAAGGGAAAATGCGTGGCCCAGCCCACCACTTGCTTTTAAATGATTTGGAATAGTGTTGAGATGCTCTGGATGGCACCATGAAGAGGGAAGAACAGTGAGCCACCCCTGCAGCACATTCTGCTAATATCACATCCTTGAGTGGTCCCAGGAAACAGGTGAACCTGCTGCCGGCCAATTACCACGAGGAGAAACGGCTCAGTGTCAGTGAAGCCAACATCAGAATGATCGGTTCTGGCCAACTCTCTGCAGAATCCAGATGGATAATGCGGGACAATTCCTACTCCATAGGTTAACGCATTTCGTTAGCTGGAGAAGCTCGGTGGGGCTTAATTACCTTAGGCGATCTGTTTAGGATGCGTTTCTGTTGGAAGCGAATGGTTCCACAGGAACCATTCTCGAGTCAGTTTATGGTAGAGATAAACAGTTGGTGGGAGAACAGTTGTTCTTCAGATACCTCAAGCCAAGGTCGCACTGTGCGAATCAGGTTCTTGAATTTTCATACCAAGTGGTGCAATTTGGATCCGGAATATTTCCCCCAAATCAAGTTTGGCTCTCAACTTTGCACTACTGGATGGTGATATAAACTGTTGAGATTTGGGATGTAATGGAAGGTTTTGGATCACTGGGGGGTGCCCTGGAAGGGACAGGGAGACGCCAACTCTTCCTTTCTCTCCCTTTGACTTCCCAGTCACCATGAGGTGAACAGCTTGCTGCACCACATCCTCCCTGCCGTAATCTGCTACTCTGTTATCTGCATAAAGTGGTGTGGCCAACTGGTCATGGACTGAAGCCTCTGAAACCAGAAGCCACAATAAACCTTTCCTCTTCTTAAGACGATGATCTCTAGCATTTTGTTATAGTAATGGAAAGCCAACTAACGCGCCAAGATATTACCTTGTCTACTATTTCAAGCACAGTTCTTAGAACCAGAGAACAGTGTTTCGTAGGAGATATTTACGACCACTTGATGAGAATACTTTCTAAATTTTAACCTACCTTCATTGCTGCATCGAGTGAGTTTAATGTGAACCCTCGTTGCCTTGTTCAGAATTGCCTCTATCAAGCCATGTTTAAAGAGATGTTTTTTTTAAAATCCTCTGATATCTGACAGTGAGATAAGGTTGAATGTCATCGATGTGTCTGAAATAATGATATAAAATACTCATCTCTTTGGTATTTCATTGTGGGCCCACGAGTTTCTACTTGAAATAGAGCTAAGAAAGCTGTTCCTCCAATAGGACCCTTTATGACTGTCCCTATAATTTATGTTGACTTTTCTGGCTCAACCAATTGGAAGCTTGAAGATAAATTTAATGCTTCTTCATGGTAAATGCATTCATTTAAGAGGCTGTCATCGTTTTTTTTTCTTCCTCCTTTATGCGGATTTTTTATTTTCCATTTCTACTCTGACAGACTTTGCGGTTTATGTTCTTTTCTTTTTAACACGGGACGTCTCCATCTCTTTGGAAGCAGGAGAATATCAATTACCAACGAATGAAGTGATGCTGGCAGGAATGATACTCCGATTTCCTTCCTGGCCACAGCAATCAAAGTGAATTCTGAGAATCAGATGCAGAAAGTCTTAGGCGAATGTTGTGGAAGGAGTGGGCCTTGGAAGCAGCAACCATTGCAGAAATCCCTTCTTCGCTCTATGAACAAAGATTTACAACTCTCCACAGAGTCTGTCTGTCTGTCTGTCTCTCTCTCTGTCTCTCTCTGTCTCTCTCTCTCTCTCTCTCGGCTCAAAGGCAGGTCAAGCCCCAAGAGGAAGGTCCCAGGCAGGCAAAAGGCACAAGTGGGAAGCTAATTCCCAGCTCTCTCTCTGGCGACTCCCACCCTTGTTGAGAGGACCAGGATGGTGTAGGTTTTACCACTTCCTCTAGAGAAGGGGACTCTAGCCTGCCACTCTTCTCAGATAAGAAGTATGCGCTTCTCCTCCTGTGACAGGAAGGTTTCAGACTCTGTTGAAGAGCACTGAGAGGGAAATCTCTCCAACAAAGCTAAGTAGGGTACATATCCCTCTGGCGTCCTTAAATCAACCCACAAAAAATGAAGGAGAGAAAAGGATCCCTCATAGATTTTCTTGTCAAAACCCAGATGTGTTGGGGAGGGGGCAGGGAGGGTTCTTCAAAGCTTGCTCTAGAGGAGCCAGACCCGGTCTAACACAAATCTGTGACCAACCCCAGTGCGCTTCACCTGCAGCGCACCTTTGCTCTCAGTCAGGAGCATGCTGGGCACATACAGAGCTTTAAAAATATCTCTCCACCCACTGCAAGTCTGATTAATCAGCCAGCTTCTCACCTATGTGTCACTGCGCTGGCAGTGATATGCATGATAGTGACGTGACGGCTGCCAGGAAGACACAAAGGGTCTTGTCGAGCAGGGAGGGGAACTCAGAATATAAATGTTAAAAAAGCATGGGCTCTGAAGTCAGGTGATGCTTCAACTTGGCTCCAACAGATGCTGCCAGTTATATGACCTTCCACAAGGTCGAATAACTCCTCAGTTCCCCACATCGGCACAAAGGTAGTTAATAATAGCACCTGCATGATAGGATTATTAAAGGATTAAATGAGTTAATCCCTATAAGTGTTTTGAACAGGTCCTAGCACATACTCGGGGCTCAATAAATTTTAGCTGTAATGATTATGATGACAATGACCACGATAATGTTGAAACTTAAAAAGACAAATAGGTATTTCTCAAATAGGCAAAGAATATTTCTGGTAGAAGCAGCTTGGATAACAGCAGAGAAGCAGGAGAAATCTTTAAGAGAGACCCATTTGGAACAGGTTAGAGCACACCTGTAATCTCATCCCTTTAAGAGACCGAGACAAGAGGATGGCAAGTTTGAGGACAGCCTGGGAAACCTAGCAACTTAACAAGACCTGGTCCCAAAATGTGGAAAAAAAGGCAAGGAGAACTGAGGATGCAGCTTGTCGTGAAGGGTTTAGGTTGACTCCTCAGCACTGCCAAAAAGGAATGGAAAGGGGACAGACAGGGAGGAGCCCTCTAGAAGACAAAGAGGAGAGACAGACATCAACAGAAAAAGGAAGAGCACAATCCACACAGACTTGTGATGCCCGGCTACACAGACTGGCTGTGACTACCACCACTGTAGGCTGTGGAGAGCCATTTCACAATTATAAGCAGAAGTGAAATGTTAAAGCATGACAGGCTCTGATGATGGAAAAGGACTCTGAACTGGTGAAAGCACAAAATAATATAACACAAATGACAACAGAGTGTGATAAAGAGACCAGTGTCAGAATCGCCCTCCCACCATGTACATAATATTAAGCAAAGCACAGGAGGCAACTCTGTTCAGCAGCAGACACCAGGTCTGTGCATCTGACAGAGAGAAGGACAGTCACTTGCCTCTGCCTGGAGACAGTTTCCCCAGCACGTTTCATACTGCGGTAGCTGCGGAAGGTAGAATATAAAAGGAGGGCAGCAGAGAGAAGATTACGTGCAGACAGCAGAAGCCGTGTGGTAACTCCTGAGGGCTCAGTCTCGGCAGCGGTCTATGTGCCCATCAGCAGATGAAAGGATAAAGAAAATGGGTGCTGCTACACCGCGGAGGACTGTTCTGCCACGAAGAAGGCTAGACTTGAGTCTCCTGTAGGAAATGGGTGCACCTTGAGACCATGACGTTAATATAAATTAAACACGCGAGCTTAAACTTTACATGGTTCCTTTTATAAGGGAAACCCAAAGTATAAATAATTTTGTCTTAGTTACTTTTCTTGCTGCTGAGACAAAATACGTGACCCTCAGAGTTAAAGGAGGAAGGGTTTATCCCAGCTCACCGTCTGTAGAGGGAGAGGGAGGGAGCACTGGCCGTGCAGAAGTTGCAAGATCGAATCTGCAGGATGGTCAATTACAGGAAGGTGGAACGGGAAAAAGGAAGCAAGGATGACTTCCAGATTACAGCTGTGGCTGCCTGGGTATAATGTAGTAAGTTCCTCAGGAAAATTCCAGAAGAGGAGTTTCAGACGACAAAGAAAAGGCCCTCGGGTGTGCAGGTCTGGTGTCAGAGTGACTTGTGAGGCATTGACACAGGACTGAGTGCCACGTCTAAAAGTCAGGACACGGGGAGGGCTGAAGGTCTATAACACAGGGACGCCCACAGAGTAAGATCAGCCACAGGAGGAAAAGGCAGAGATGAGAGGCCACAGCGAACGTGAACGTGACAGAGGCAGTGGAAGGACAGG
This sequence comes from Petromus typicus, assembly GCA_004026965.1. Classification (NCBI taxonomy): domain Eukaryota; kingdom Metazoa; phylum Chordata; class Mammalia; order Rodentia; family Petromuridae; genus Petromus; species Petromus typicus. Next base: position 9,716 of record PVIR01045264.1, read on the forward strand.
AGAAGGAGACCCAGCTAATGACATGGATGCCAGCGCAGCGACAATTCACAAACAACAGTGTGAGTAACGGTGCCAGATACTATGGAGAGTCTGCAACAGGTCCTGAGGAAGAGTCGTCCAGAAGAAGCAAACAGGGGTCATGCAGGAGCCTGGGCTGAACCAGAGCACTGAGTGTGAGACGGTCTCCACGGAGCTGCTCAGCAGCCAGGATGAATCCCCGGCTGGAGGGGAAGAGGCCTCATACACCCGCCCTACCTTGAATTAAAATGCCAACCCTGAATGTGTGCGGGAGTGTATGCTGAGAAATACTGATTCTGAGATGTGCGTACACATCAGCAGCTGGGGGTGGTTATCTAACAGTACCACCAACAAAACTCAAGACACACAATCTCCACCCCACCTTGGAAGACCAATGCACAGGCAAAAGACCACACTGTCTGCTCCACAGGGGACGGGAATCCGCAAACCAAGCAGTCCCTCCTCGTCTCACAGCAACTGTTTGCCAGGACACTTGATTCCCCAACCCAAACCTGGGCCGGCTGCTCAACTGGGGAGCACACCTCCAGTGACCCGCGCCCGTGGGTTACTATCTCCCGGCAGTGTCACTGATGGGCAGAGGCGAGCTACTCCGATGACCGAGTGGTGGACACCAGTTCGGATCCAGGAAGGAGAGCAGGGGAGGGAAGAACAGGTAAGTTAGACAAGTCTGCAGCACAATCAGGAGCAAAGGCAATGGAGCTCCCAGCTCCGCCCCTCGGCTGGGGCCTAGATGAATGTCTTCTAGGAGGTGGAGGCGTCACACAGGTTCCCACCTCTCTGTGCCCTAAGGCGACAAACAGGAAGATCTGGAGTAAAGTGGAAAAGGTCAGACATTTTTGTAATTAAGGTTAACTTCTTTTTATTTGCTATACTGAATAGTGGTACTGTTGATTCCCCAACCCAAACCTGGGCCGGCTGCTCAACTGGGGAGCACACCTCCAGTGACCCGCGGGTGGGGGTGGGGTGGAGATTGTGTGTCTTGAGTTTTGTTGGTGGTACTGTTAGATTCCCCACTTTGAGGAATTAGTGCAC
>PVIR01045265.1:0-10794 GCA_004026965.1 Petromus typicus
AAGAAATGAGCTGCCATGAAAAGCCTGCTATCATGATTCTTCATAGTAGCCCACTGTAGTCTTCTAGACCAGAATGTACTTTTATTTTTGCTCTTCTCCTTTCCTCTCTTTTGTTCACTCTGCAGAGCCAGTTTCTCCTTTACCACTTTGCCTCTCACTTTTCAAATAAACTTTTGATATCATTTTTGCCTTATCTCTTTCAATTCTTTATTTGAGGCAAGAGGAACCTGGGAGGTCTTTAATTGGAGAGCCATTTCTAAGGAAACTATCCAGGTTACACTGAGATTACGGGTGTACACCACCACACCTAGCTCCAAGCACAAGTAGGAATATTCTTCGACATTTTGATATGCACTGTCTTATTTATCATCTACCACTTACTTACTTAAACTTTGTGCTGAAACATTTGAAAGAAAAATGCATACATTATGATCTTTCATTTCCAAGCACAGCCAGTTTTCCTTAAAAATGTCTCACGATATAGATTTGTCAGTTTCCTTACAAGTACATTCAGATTACATATTTCTGGCAATAATACCACACTTACTATTTTACAATGGAAGATATATAAAATCTTTCACTCATTATTGGTTAAAAATGGCTAATGCCTGACTGAGGTTGTAGCTCAGTGGTAGAAGTCCTGAGTTCCATTTCCACCACTGGGAGAAAAATGATTGTTTTCCCAGTCAAATCCATATTTTCCCATCACAATTAGTAAGTGATCATTGGGCTAATAACTTCAATATCCCCTTTCCTAATAATACTTTACTGTATATTTCATGATTCATTGATTATCTAGGCCTAAATCAATTATTACATCTTATTCTACATTTATTAACAGACACTCTTTTGGGGGGGCAGTTCTAGGATGCTAGGCAAACTCTCCACCACTAAGTTAGACTCCTACTATTCAACTAATATTCTTGTGCTCGCTTCGGCAGCACATATAGTCAGTTAATATTCTTACTGAAACAGCATTCTATCCCCATTTTTCTTCATTCTTCACTCTTTTTAAAAACCTCATATGATTAGACTGTAGATTAGAGTTTTTGTTGTACTAGGAATCAAACCTAGAGCCACTCTACAGAGGAGTAGATTTTTTAATTTTGTGAAAGGCTTTCACTAAATAACCTGGGCTAAACTTAAACTTGCTAACCTCTTGCCTCAGCCTCTCTATTACTGGCTCACCTGGCCTTAAGTGTAAAGCTGTACAGGTCTGCTAGATCAGATCTATTTGCTGGTTGCAGGGGGCCATTAATTTTTTGGTGAAAAAGAAAAAGACCCTATTCAAAGCTAGTTTGGAAAAGATGGAGGGACTTCAAATTTGAGTAAATCATCATCTTACTGTGTCCAGGTGTGAATGAGTCCTCAAGAAAAAGAAAGAAGGAATACAATGAAGCAGCAGACAATTCCAGGCTTGCCTCATCCCGCTGAGCCCTCTTCCACTCCCTCCCTTTCCTGTGGATATTCCTTTTCATGTGCATGTTCTGTCCCTTGTTTCAGGGTTGAGAAGAGGAGAGGGTAGCAATTTTGCCCTTGGCTTGAGAAAGTTTGGAGACACAAACTGTCTAAAAAGAAAAACTTTCTACCTTTTAAAGTTCCATTTTGTCCTGCTGGTTCCATCCTAAGTAGTTAGGATTACAAATAAATTCTAATGCTCCAGAATGATTGCGAAATTTTTCCAAGCAGACATCTTTTGCTCTTCCTATGTGAAGCTTATATGCATTAAAAATATTAATTGCATTGAAAGGCATGGATCAGAGAACTCATGACCCAGCTTCAGGTCAATAATAAAATATAATGACCTACTCACAGGCTTGGAACTCAGTTGTTAGCAAGTAATGTTTGTATAATCAATATAGTTCATTTTCACAGCATTAAATATTTCAAATATTCTTTCATTTATTTCCCACTACAAATAAGAGATATTATTCTCTATTTTATTTGATAGAAGGTCTCAGTAAGTTGTTAAACTGCATGGGTACATAAACTCCAGGCACGTCATGCACACACCGAGGCCAGCATGGCCTCGTACAAAATCTCTTAGAAGAAGGGGCTGCCAATACAGTGCACCACGGTACAGCAGGAAAGCTGGCGTTTTAAAAGCAAAAGGTCTTGGCCTCATTTTCAGCAAGCTGCCAAATTTGGTGGTGCATAGCACAGCCCAGTAAGTGCTTTACACTTAAGGCCACCCCCAAACCTTGGCCACCCCCACATCCCTCCACCTCTACCAGCCAGGAATTTATCAAATTTGTGACTGAAGGTGTCATGGAAAAGGTAAGAAAGATAACTGCTGACCAAATGTGTATCAAGGGTAGTTCAGGAATACCTCCTCCCTTTGTTACCTGCTCCACCCTATCCCTGGGCACCTTGGTCCGAGCTCTGGAATCTTGTGGTGGCCATAGTCCAGGTCTAGCCTGAGGTCAGGAGCTCTCCCCAAAGTTCATTACCACAGGAAGCTGGCAGGCCAAAGGCCCGGCCTCAAAGATCCACAGTTCCATGTGCCGCCCTGTGCAGAAGACTGCGGGCTGCATTAGCCAATGAGCTGGACCAGGGCGTGCAGGGCAAGTGCAGGGTGACGATCAGGAAGCTGTTCTGCCTTCACTGTCTGGTTGCCGCCAGGTTCCCTGGTCTACTATAGTGCACCAGCGAGCACGACTGCAGGGAGGTACGATTTAAGGACTACGCCCTGTGCAGCCCCTCAAACCCTGTATTACACTGTGGGCTATGCAGGAAGCCCCAAGGTCTATATTTCCAATTAGCAAGCTCCATCGTCTTGCTCCTCCAGGCCATGCAGAATATCATCAGGCACAGATCCAGGTGGGCACCCTGTGCTGCAGTTTGTGCAGTAGGTGCAGCCTGCAGAGCTGCCACACAACTGTCTGATCTCCAGGTGTACAGTATCGCCTTGCACAGCCTAGACAAAGGAACATCTTAAAAGTAAATCCCCGCATAAAGGCCCTTTACCCTCATACTAGTCCGCATTCAGCCTCAAGTGATTCAGCACATTTATTATTTAAGTGTTCTCTGTTTATGGCTCTGGAGGCAACTTCTCCAGGTAGGCAGATGTTAGTTCTGATTCTCGGTCTGCGTTTCAGAGTGGTGGTTTGGCTTGCAACCACAGTTCTCTGATAGGTTTTTTTGTTTGTTTGTTTATTTGTTTGTTTGTTTTATAAAGTCGTTGGTTTGGTTTATCCAGGGTTTTCTGCTGTTACTTTGCAATTTGCCCACAACTGGTGGACCTACTTGTCATTTCTGCATTATAAACTTATGGTGCATTGCTATCCTGGTATATAACTGCAAAATAGAAGAAAATGAAATATGTCTCATGGATTGTGGGATGGGTGTGGATTTATAATCAAATGATTTCTAGTTGTATTTAAAAAAGGCCATTGTCACTATTTAAATCTTGAGTTCATATATGTGTTATTTTGAGAAAATAAGTGAGAGTTGTATTCTATTAGACCTAATCTGTAAAATTCTACATTGAAAAGTACGTGGAAATGCCAAGTTTAATTTTAAGACTAAATAAATGCTCAAACTTACATTCAATTTCTAATATAATTATTATCTCTCACTTGTTGGTGTCAATTGTGATTATTTGTAAAAGAAAATGCACATTTTGCTCTTTTATTTCTTCAGTATTAGGGACTGAATCTAGGGCCTTCCCACTGAAGTACACTCCTCGCCCTTTTTTATTTTTCATTTTGAGAGATCTTGTTAAGTCACTAAGTTGTACAGGCTGGGATCAAAGTTGGAATCTTCCTGCCTCAGCCTCCCAGATACAGGTGTGGGGCACTGTGCCTGACTGCATATTTTACTCTTAATCCCAGCAGATTTGCACATTAATTATATTGGTAATATGAATATTGCACTTTGGGAAATTTGGGGGAAACAATATAAAGGAGGGAAGTATTTTTCTAACAAACAAACAAGGTCTTCAAAGATTACATAACTTGCTAAAAGTCATACACTAAGTGGTGGAACTGGGACATTGTTCCAACCCCATGTGATACTAACATCTATCTTTATTTACCTTTCTCCCACTACACATTTTTGGATACCCATACCTTTATCAGAACATGGTATTCTTTCATTAAGATTGGGAACCAAAATTACTGTTAAAAGTATAGCAAGACATTGAGTACAATCGTCTGTTTTTTTTAAGCAATCACAAATTCATAAGTCAGTTTTAGAAGTGCTTTAGAAGCTGGAAGCAAAGATAGTCTTTCGAATTTACTTAGTGAAAAGAGTCTCAACTTTGATTCTAAATAGTACAATATGCCCTCCCACACACATACACAGAGAGGGCATGGATCCATCTAGCTTTTTAACATAGATGTTAATTTTTTATCATTAAAGTTGGAATAAATAAAATTCAATAGCAGTTAAAATCTGCCACATTCTGGTTGTTTCCTTATCATGGGCATGTGGTGAAATATTAGTAAAATCTTTAATTAATCCATTGTATCACCAGGTCAAAGGAGAAAACTCATGATCATTTGAAGTAGCAAAATAGAGGAGTTTGTTTAAGTGGTTCAAATGAACATATGATTCAAATAATTCAGTAAACTCAATAAATCTTTTTTTTTCATTTTGTTTAATCTTTATTGGTACATTAAATATACACATCATGATTGCACTCCATAATGGGGATTTGTACCAGTATAAGACACAACTTAATTCTCATTTTTTCCCATAGCCCTACCCACCCTACCATCCCCCCCCCATATACACAAAATTTGTTTCCTTACTTTTTTGTTACAATTTTTTTAGGTTTTTTGAGACAGGGTCTCGCTTGGTAGTTCAGGCTGGCCCTGAGTTGAGCCTCAAACTCACATCACAGCAATCCTCCTGCCTCTGCCTCGCGAGTGCTGGGATGATAGGCGTGAGCCACCTTGCCCGGCACTGTGGTATGTGGTACTGATTGCTGCTGGGTGTGAGTCTCCACACCCAGTATTATTATGTGGTTACCAGGGAATCAAACCAGGGCCCTTGTGCTTGCAAGACAGGCGCTGGAACCACTGAGCTAACTCCCCGGCTCCCAACTCAACAAATCTTATAAATGCTCTGTAGGCTTTCTTAATTTTTATCCATGTGATTTGTCTGTCACTGACACAATTATTAAAGTTCTCTATCACGCCACATCCATGATCCTTTATCTGAAACTCTTGGGATCAAATATTTCAGAGTTCCTATACCACAAATTACATAAGACACATAGCAATGTCTGCAGTACTCTGAATCTAATAAAACAGTATTTCTCGGCCAGAGATTTAGCTCAGTGGTTCCGGCGCCTGTCTTGCAAGTGCAAGGACCCGGGTTCGATCCCCGGAAACCACATACAACAATGCCAGGCGTGGAGACTCACAACTACCAGTAATCAGTACCACATTCCATAGTGCGAGGCATAGTGGCTCCCGCCTGAAATGGGAACAGTAGGAGCATTGATGAGTTCTGGGCTGAGTTCAGGACCAGCCTGAACTACAAAGTGAGACCCTGTCAAAAAAACAAAACAAAAACATTAATATTCGCTCCAGGATCTAAAGATTACAGACAGTCTCAATTCAGGTCACATTTTATTTACAACCAGGTAAAGAAAAATGTTTGTTTTTCAAAGCATATTGGATTCTAGATTTGCCTGGAATCTTAGGGACTATAGGTCTAAAGTATATTTCTATCAGTATGAAGTGCTTTTTCTAAATTTGTTTTCATTTTATAGCTTTTTTCTTTTCATTACTCTATACCACTCAAGTAATAGAATGCACAAGCATAAAAGATAGCAAACTGATGACATTTAAGAAAGGGAATAGATGGATGTGATAAGCATCAAGGCCAAAACATAGAACATTATTTGTACTCCTCCAAATCTATGCTATCCCCTACTTAGTCATTATCCCTGAAAATTAAACATTACTTTGACCTACGTCATTATAGATTTATTTTCCCTGATTTTTCAGTTTATACAAACAGAATTATAAATCATATACGTTTTTATTTCTGGTTTATTTTTCTCAATACTAATGACTTTTAGATCTGTGCAGTTTGTTCTTTGTAGCATTATTTGCTTGTCGCTCTGCTGTATAGTATTCCATTGTATGAATGTGCCACAATTTGTTCATTCAATTGTTGATATTTAGATTATGTCTAGTTTGTGACAGTTTCCAATAATACCATTGTAAATATCCTTACTTCTATCTTTTGGAGAACATGCTTGTCTGTTGGATGTACACTTTATATAGTAGGCAGAATTTTAGCCCAAGGATGCATGATCCTCATCCTTGTATCATGCCCTCTGGCTGAGCTGAGGTTATACTTGTGAATAGGATGAGATATCACTCCAATGGTTATGTTACTTTTATGGCAAAAAGGACTTTGCAGATATAATTGAAGATCACAGATCAATTGTGTTTAAAGAGGGGGTATTTGGCCAGACCTAATCAAGTGGGAATTTAGAAAGACCTAGGTCAATGGTAGTGAAGCTATGGAATGTGTGCCACAGCAGGCCATTTGTATCACTGAAAGCTCTAAAAAGTTCGCTGTCACCGACCTAAGTCCTTACTGAGAGATCTGAAGCATGAGAATTTGAAAGGATCCATATAACAAAGTTAGTGGAGGTGGCCATTATGAGTGTGACCCTGAATGACAATCATGAGAAAGACTCTGTTTTCCAGCTGTGAGGTATTCAGGTGTAAACATGGATGAGTCTGGAAGAGCTTCTATTCCAGGGCCTCCAGAAAGGAACACAGCCAGTCTAAATTCTACCCTATGTGTGTCTGTAGGCAGAGAAGCCAGTCATGGGGTGCACTGACTTCTGACCTACACAACTCTGAAGTGATAAATGAGTATCAGTTTTAGATGCTAAGTGCAATAAATCTATTCCATAACCATAAAAAACATATAGAATGTGGCATCTGTATGTGGGTGCTGCCACTGCAGACACCTACAAGTATGTGTAAGCACTCATACTTGGCATTGGGTAGTAAATGAAGGTTAGAAGAATCTTGAGGTGCATGACAGAGAAAGCCTAAATAGCCTTGGATAAAGCCTTCATTACCTTGGCCAATTGTTAATTGAGTTCAGCTGGATTTCCAAGCTGGTTTGAAACATTTTTGGACTCCTTTCTCCCCTCCATTTACTCCCATATAAAATTAAAATGCTTATAACTGTTATTCTGTGCCTATCCTATAATTTTATTTGGAAGTACTGAAGAGAATAGATCTTGCCCCTTGCGTGTCACTGGTCCATAGTTGGAAAGGAATTGTGTCCCAGGGATTGTACTGGATGGATCCTACCTAGGAATCTAATCCATATCTGACTTAAATGATGAGATTTAGGTGAACTTTTGGAATTAAGCTAATGTAATATGATGAGAAATTTACAGACTTCAGAATGGGGTGACCACATTTTGTTTATGGGACAGATTGGATCTCTGGATGCCAGAGGACAGAGTATGGTAGGGAAAACTCTAAGATGACAACAGCAACTTTGTATGAGTATCTTCTGTTGAGTGGGAGAAGATCCTGTGCCTATGATATCACTGCTGTGATTATGTTCTGTTATGTGGGAAAAGAGATTTTACAGATGTATTAAGGTCTCAAATAAGTCAATGTTCCTGTAAGAAAATTATTCTGGGTGAGCCAGGCCTAATCAGGTGAGTCCTTAAATGGGCCTAGGCCTTTCCTCAAAGATTAAATGTGTGGTCAGGAATATGGAAAAGTGGATTTGGCAAGGATTACATGAGGCCTCTAAGAGATAGAAGTGGAACTGAGTTCTGCCAAAACCTCAGTGAGCTTGAAAGTATAGTCTTCCTCATTATTTCCAGACAGAATTCCAGCTGGGATGATTAATAACACAAGGTGAATTTAGCATTTGAGACATTAAGCAGAGAACCAGTCATGCTAATCCTGAAATCCTGAATCTATAGAACTGAGCTAGGAAATGAACACTAAATGTGTGGCACCAGAGTAAAAATCCTACCACAGATGGAATGACTAGCTGAAAGAAAATGCATACATTCAGTTTAAAAAGATACTATCAAAGACTTTTCCAAAGTGGTGGTACCAATTTTTATCCCAATGTCAGAGTTTTGGTTCCTCTATTCCTTGGCCAAGATTTTTTTCAATAGTAAGGATTTAACCTAAGATCTCATGCATGCTGGGCAAGCACCCTAACACTACGCTACATCCTCAGCCCTTTTTATTTTATTTTGAGACACTATATGGCCCAGGCTGAATCCAAATCCCTCCTGACTTTGCCTCCCACATACCTGGGATTTCCTCTCCAATTCTTGGTATTTCTAGTTGTTTTAGTTATCTTTATAGATGTATACTGATACAGTATGTGATATTAATTGTGATATTAATTTGTGATATTAATTTGTGATATTAATTTGTAAAATCTTGATGACTGAGTTTGAGCAACTGTTGTTTGTTAAATATTGTTTAGTGATGTGACTGTCGAAATATTCTCCTAATATATAATTGCATCTACTTTTCTTGATTTTATTCTGTATATAAAATGTTCACGCTGTGTATGTGGGTGTAATCAGTACATTCTTTATTTATTGTTAATGGTGTTTCTAAGTCCTTTCTCAGATATCACAATCTGCTAAAAGGTCAAGATATGCATGTATATCATTTTCTAGAAGCTTTGCCTTCTGGAATTATATATTTTCTGATTTAAGTTAAAGGCCAAACTTATTTTTTCCATATGGCTTGGTATCAAATTAGTTTAGCTTTACTTACTTAAATTATTGTTTTTCTCCTGAGCACTGCACTGGTAGCTTCAGTGTAAGTGAAGCGACCAACTGTGTGTCAGTTTAACATCTTTTGTTGTTAGATGGGTCTGCTTATTAGTCAGTGTCTCTTCTTACCCATTCCTTTATAACAAGCCACTCTTGTAGTACACAGATCACACCACCTTAATTATAATGGATTTATAGTTTACTTGCTATCTGGCTTTAAAAATGTTTCCAATATCTTTTTCTGAATGACTGGCTATTCTTGGCTATCTTTGATATCCATCTATATTTTAGAATCTGCTTGCAAATTTCCATTTACAAACAATTTACTGCGATTTTTATTGAGATTGCATTGAATCCATAGATCATTTGGAAGAAAATTCTGTCTTCAATTTAATTGTTATATTTCCTGGTCCATAAACATGCTGTATCTTCAATTAATGTGGGACTTTAATTCCTTTCAGAAATGTTATAGAGATTTTGGGGCAAATGTCTTGTGGATTTTAATTAGTTTTGATGCTTAGGTGTTTGATTCTTTCTCATGTTGTAGGATTTTTTTCCTCCTCTGGCTTCTTGGTATACCTGCTGACTGTTGTCTTGGAAGGCTGAGCTGACTCTCCATTTTTTGTTCTCTTTGTGTGTTACATTAACTTTAGAAGATGTGTGTATGTTAACCCCAGAAGACTGAGGGCTGACTTAGCAATTGCACTTATGTATCAGATACATTATGTAAATATTTGAAATTAATGCTTTGATTAGAAGTTTGAAAATCAGGAGATATATGATGATGAACTGGTATTGATGTAGAATTGATATATGATGATGAACTGGTATTGTGGAACATTCTTCCATGTGAATGAGTTAAAATTACAATTCTTAAATTAGTTAAGTTCTTAAGCAATGAGTAGTATGCTTAGAATATTAAAAATATTTGCAGCTGGTAGAGAAAAGATAAAAGATAAAATGTTAAAATGATTGGTAGGATTATAAGATGTAGGTCAGTGGTAGAATACATGCTTGTATGCACAAAGCCCTAGGGTCAATCCCCAGCACTACAAAAATAAAATGAATTAATTCATTTCAAAAAAATTCCTTTTGCTGCTTATAAAATACAAAATTATGATAGGAAAATTAATATGTATCTATATTAAAGTTTTGAGGGCTCTTTCATTTGGTTGGTTTTGGTTTTTTGAGATGAAGTCTTGCTATGTAGTTCAGGCTGACCTTGAACTCACTATACCGCCCAGACTGGCTGTCATCTCGCAGGAATCTTCCTGCCTCAACCCCCCAAGTGCTGGGATTAAAAGTGAGCACCACTACCACTTGATACATATTCAAGTTTTAGCAACCATTTTCAATGACAGGTAGAGTTGCTTGTGATTTAGATTTTCCTAAGCTTTTCTGAAATATCTAAATGCTCTGCATGAAAATCTGTCAAACAATGCCATTGGTATTTTGGACCACATTACTCTGTATCATTGAAGGCTTTCCTGTGCATTAAAGGGGTAGCACTAGATGCCAGTAGCAGTCTGTAGAAATTTCTAAATTTCCCCTGGGGAGCAAAATGTCCCAGGCTGAAAACAACTACACTATTTTTTTTTTTTTTTTTTTTTTTTTTTTTTTTAGGTTTTTTGAGACAGGGTCTCGCTTTGTGGTTCAGGCTGGTCCTGAGCTCAGCCTCCAACTCACATCACAGCAATCCTCCTGCCTCTGCCTCCCAAGTGCTGGGATGACAGGCGTGAGCCACCACACCCGGCACTGTGGTATGTGGTACTGGTTGCTGCTGGGCGTGAGTCTCCACGCCCAGTATGGTATGTGGTCACCGGGGAATCGAACCCGGGCCCTTGCACTTGCAAGACAGGTGCCGGAACCACTGAGCTCACTCCCCGGCCCCAACAACTACACTATTAATAGGTAAAAATTTAATACACATAGAAAGTTAAGTAAATGTTAAAAAGAGAGAGAGATGTAAATACTGATTAATAAAAATGCTCTATCCTTTGTGGGTTTTGTTTTTTTTTTTTTTTTTTTTTTTTTTTTTTTTTTTTTTT
>PVIR01045266.1:0-10810 GCA_004026965.1 Petromus typicus
GTGGAGACTCACACCCAGCAGCAACCAGTACCACATACCACAGTGCCGGGCGTGGTGGCTCACACCTGTAATCCCAGCACTCGGGAGGCAGAGGCAGGAGGATTGTGATGTGAGTTTGAGGCTGAGCTCAGGGCCAGCCTGAACCACAAAGCGAGACCCTGTCTCAAAAAAAAAAAAAAAAACACAAAGCAACAGGCCAGAATCATGGTATCAGTTCTTCTTATGATCTTACCAGGCATGGTGGTACACGCATGAAATCCCAGCACTTAGGAGGCAAAGGCAGGAAGAATGCCATGAGTTTGAGGTCAGCCTGGGCTACATAGTGAGTTCAAGGCCAGGCTGAACTACATAGTGAGACCTTGTCTCAGAAGGAATAAAAATTGGTATAAATGATCTCTTTGTGGTGAACTTAGTACAAAATGAAAAGCTCTGCTAGTAAACATAAATTTGGGCAGTCTCCTTTTTTTGTCTGTGCTAAATATTTGCCTAGAAAAGTAATTATTTTAAAATGTCTTGCATTAGTTTATTTGTAACATTAAATAAGTTTGAGAACTATATGCAAATATGTCCTCCCACCACTTTTATCCTTACACTAATGATGAAGGCACTGCCATCCCTTTTTTCATATGTTCAGGATTTACAGGCCGATATTCAGAATCATGCCGCTTCATTTACCACTGTTGTCAAAGACATTGAAATGTTCCTGGAAGAGAACCAGACAAAACTGAGCCCCCAGGAGTTGACAGCTCTTCAAGAAAAACTTCATCAAGCTAAAAAGCATTATGAAGCTCTTCAGGAACAGACACGGGTAGCCCAGAAGGAATTGGAGGAAGCAGTGAGCTCAGCCTTACAGCAAGAAACTGAAAAGGTAACCACTCTAACTCTTGATGCTTTGTCAAAGTAAAACTTTGTGCATGTGAAACAACTGCCTTGTAGAGAACACAGAGTCACTACAAAAGGCTGATGAGCAGATCTGTGAATTTTTCTTTTTACAAGAAATGTCTAGAAAGACTAAAGGTTAGGAATGGTAGCAAGAAGTGTGTATTACCAAAAAAAAGTGAACAAACAAAACAGCTTTACCATTTGTATACCCAGTACTCTGGCTGACTGAAAGAACAAATAGCAAAGTTATGTCTATAGTTATCATGTGAATTGTGATGCCAGGGGAAGCCAAAGAGAGTAGAGTCTTAAAGAGTCCTCTGCCCCACATCAGCACTGGCAAATTAAACTGAATCCTTCATTCAGCATTAGCCAGTGGCACTAATGATGGAGACAGATTGTGGGAAAGAAAAATAAGCTCTCTATACAGGAATTGTGAAATACATGAATGTGTAACTTGTCATTGTCCACTTAATTATCAAAGAGCCAAGAAATAGAATTTAAGAAACAAGTTTAAAATACTGTGTTTTCTATTTGACTGAGATAACGATGAAAGAAGTGTTTTTCTTTTACAGAATAACAGCCAGATATAGCAGCTGAATGTGACTGCTGTTTCTTATTCTGCCAAACCTCTGTATCACTTTTCGTGCTTAGAAAAGATTCTATGAAATCTCGGTGGGGTGGCAAGACTTCAGTGAACTCTTAGTAAAGTCTTTTTAAATCCTGGGATGTAGTACTCCTACTTTTGTTTTTTTAAGCAGTGAGATGTAGTTGTGAAAGCTAGGTATTTTAAATAATTATTTTTAGTGGGTTTTAGAAGGCATAAGTTTTTGTATGTGTAAAGGCTGTTTATACTCAGAATTAGAGCAGCCCTTTTTTGGTATCAAGACTTCACTATCTTGGGCCGGGGATATAGCTCAGTGGTTCGGGGGCCTGTCTTGCAAGTGCAAGGGCCCGGGGGCCAAGGTTCAATCCCTGGTAACCACATAACAATACTGGGCGTGTAGACTCACCCCAGCAGCAATCTGCACCACATACCACAGCGCCCGGTGTGGTGGCTCACACCTGTAATCCCAGCACTTGGGAGGCAGAGGCAGGAGGATTGCTGTGATGTGAGTTGGAGGCTGAGCTCAGGGCCAGCCCGAACCACAAAGCGAGACCCTGTCTCAAAAAAAACTTAAAAAAACCCTTGACTTAGCAGGTGGTTTAATAGTTGACTAAGGTCTTCTCACTAGACTTCCTCTGTGACTTTCAGAGTAAAGCAGCAAAGGAACTGGCAGAGAACAAGAATAAGATTGACAGTCTCTTGAATTGGGTGACTTCCATGGGTTCATTGGGTCGACAGCCACAGACTAGCCTTCCAGGAATAGAGCAACTCTCTGAAGCCAGCCCTGTGAGAGGAGCTGTGGATACCCCTGATGGCGACATGGGAGTGAACTGTACCCCGGAGAGTCTGGACAGGCAGTGTGAGAAGATGAAGGTGAGGCGTTAGCTTGTCTACGCTGTACTGGGGGAGTCTTCTCCAGCCTGGGCAAGTCACCACTGCTTCCTTTCCCCTAAATCCAATGAGCACTATTCTGTGTTATCTTTGATGTTTTGTTGACTTTGAAACAGTTGGCTCTTCCTCTTGAAATATTTTTTCCTTTAGTTTCCACCACTTTGCTTCATCACCCTTCTCTTCCTCTGACTGGCTTTGAGATACTCTTAGGCTTTCATGCTTTTCTCTTTTAGAATGTACTTTCCTTGGGTAGTGTTATCTACTCACACACAACACATCAGTTACTAGTTGCACTAATTAATTTATTGTGTAGATGTCTCACCAGCTCTGATGCCAGTCCTGGGCTTTAAAATATTTATAAATTCATCTGCTTCTTTTAATTTGGAACCCCAAGGACCTTCCTGTCCTATCTCCCTCCCTAATTACATGTGTGGCCCTGTCGTAATTGCCTAAATGAGACATCACCTAAATTCCTGCTTGCCACACTATTCTATATTGAATCTTTTCATCAAATCCCCTGTTCCTACCTCTCTTGCAAAATTATCCAGACTGTTTAATCTCTAATGAAATATTGTAGTTTAGCCACTGTCAGCTTTCACTTTATTATTTTAGTACCTTTTACTTGCCTCTTGGTTTTTATCCTCCAGTCCATTCCCTATACTATTAAAAGATTTTTCTAAAATATAATATCCTGGCTTAACCTTTTTAAAAGTTCTGTTTCCCTCAAAATACATCAAAACTTAATTTGGAAAAATAAGGAGTTTTTTTAAAAAAAACTCCTCTGGCTAAAACATGGTTTACTAGCCCTCTCCCTCATTTAGCCTCATCTCTCCCCTTTTGGTGAATGGTAAAGGATGCTTCCTAGAGTAAGTAATCTAAGATGGGGTCTGAAGAACAGCAGAAAAATTAGTCTTCACACTTAAGTTTCTAGCTGCTGATACCTTTCAGCTGAGTGACTATACTGTGTTCTTTTTCTCCTGGCCCTCTGCATGCTCTTGGAATCTTCTTCTTCTTCTTCTCTGGGGTAGAATGTAAGGAAAGCCAAGTATGATGGTGCACACCTGCAATCCCAGCACTCAGGAGGCTGATGTAGGATGATAGCTGAAAGTTCAAGGCCAGTCTGAACTGCACACTGAGTCCTTGTCTCAAAAGACTGTAGAGAAAAGAAAGAAACTAAGGAAAGGGGCCTGTTTTAGCTAATTTTTTTGCTGTTGTTCTTTAGACTTCAGCTCAGATTACTTGCTGTAGGAAGCACTCCTTACCATTTTTCAAAGTTAATCTGTCCTTCTTAGGTTGTAGTGTTTCTCATTCTGGGTTTTTGGTGTGGTTTCTTTGGTTTGGTCTGGTCTATATTGCTTTCTGGACCCTAGAATGGAAAGCAGAAACCATTTCTTTCCTGCCGTTTATCTCTACTCGTTTTTTCATTCACTCAGTAAACACTGAATGCTTGCTATATGCCAGGCATTGGAAATAAACCAAAGATTCAATAAGACAAACCATCCAGCACTGACTGGAATTTGTAGGCATGATATATTGAATGATTGAAAGATTATATATTTAGGACCCTTACAAAATACATGAATCACATATTTACATAGTGACACCTTTATAGTTTAGTTTACCAGGAACATTGTTGAGAGGCCTGTGTGATTCATTGTGGGTTTTGTTTTGTTTTGTATTAATAGAATTACTTACTCTTATATACCACTTCTGTACTCAGGATCTACTGTAGTGTTACCCAAAGCTTTGGTGGTCTTACAACACCACAGAACAGAGATGGTTCTGACCTCATAGAGAGACTCCTGACACCTCTAACTGACTACAGTCAGCCTTACCAAAAAGCATCTCCCTTCCAGGAAGGAAACTGCTTACTTTGGGGTTGGAACCTGAGACATGTGAGTGATACACAGACAGAGCTTTCTGTGGACCATTGGTATTTGAAGGAGGATAACTCTAGCTTTGTAAGATACCGTGACTGTCAGTTTGCTGAATCCAGTATTGTGAAGGAAAGTAGGCTTAGTCCTGCTTAGGGAAGCCGCATATAAATATGCAGTCAGGGACACTGACTGAGTTCCACTCTTCTTTTAGGCTCTGGAAGAACATGCTTCAAAACAAAACCTCACAACTCTGTGCTGAAGTAGAAAAAAAGAGTACACATATATATTCCATAGAAATAACGCATTCGAATTAAAAAATGAAAATCTAGGTATGTGGCTCAGTGGCAGAGCCCTTGCCTCAGAGGTGAAGATGTAGGTTCAATTCCTACCACTATCAAAAAAAACCAAGAGCCTAAAAAACCACTACAGCAAAAAAATGAAAATGCAAATTGTCTGTAATATCCTGAAATATATGTTCTTTTTAATGAATTCATTTTCTAAGGACTTTCCAAACAGGAAGTCTTCACGGACATGTGAGTGACATTTGTCAACTGAGTATTTGCATTTTTACATCATCCTGCTTGCAGTTTATCAAATTACTCAACCTTTCCATTATTGTAGAAAAGTACTGGTTGATCATTTGTATATTCTCATAGAGTTGGGTGTAGTGAAGAAAGTTAGGCTCTGGCCACATTTCCGACCCCTGCCCATGTGGATGTCTTTACTCAAAACATAAAACATCTCTTCGGTATTCACATTGTTGAAGCATAGACAGACTTCACTCCACCTGTAGCTGTAGACATTATCAAATTATTCAAGTTTCCTTACTGATTTTCTTTTCTTGTGCTCCGGGGGTTTCTTTACCAGGCTCATCACCAAGAATTGCTGTCCCAGCAGCAAAATTTCATTCTGGCCACCCAGTCAGCTCAGGCCTTCCTGGAGCAGCATGGCCACAATCTCACAGCTGAGGAACAACAGAAGCTGCAAGAGAAGCTAGGAGATCTTAAAGAGCAGTATGCCTCTTCTTTGGCACTGTCAGAGGCAGAGCTGAAGAGGGTGCAGACATTGCGGGATGAGCTGCAGAAATTCTTGGAAGATCACAGAGAGTTTGAAAGCTGGTTGGAACGATCTGAGAAAGAGATGGAGAACATGCATAAGGGAATCACTACCCCTGAAGCACTATCTTCCTTACTAAAGCGGCAGGGAAGTTTCTCAGAGGATGTCATTTCCCACAAAGGAGACTTAAGATTTGTGACTATCTCAGGGCAAAAAGTCTTGGATGCAGAAAACAGCTTTGAGGAAAGCAAAGAACCATCAACCACTAGAGACTTAGTAAAGGAGAAGTTGAAGGATGCAACAGAAAGATACACTACTCTCCACTCAAAGGTAAGGCAGTGAAGTGTTGTGGTGCATACCCATAATCCGAGCACTCTGGGAGATTGAGGCAAGGGATTATAAATTCATCCCCACCCTGGACAACTCTGTGATATATTGAGACCTTGCCTAAGGGCCTAGGGGTGAGATTGTAGCTCAGTGCAATCCTCAGTATCAAAGGGAAAAAAATAGTAAGAGGAGATTCTGTCAATCTCCAGGGTAACAATAACGGGGCATAGAATAAGACTTCTAGAACAGGACCGGGGATTTAGCTCAGTGGTTCCAGCTCCTGTCTTGCAAGCGCAAGGACCCGGGTTCGATCCCCGGTACTGTCCAATAACAATACTGGGTGTGGAGACTCACCCTAGCAGCAACCAGTACCACATACCACAGTGTCGGGCGTGGGTGGCTTACACCTGTAATCCCAGCACTCAGGAGGCAGAGGCAGGAGGATTGCTGTGATGTGAGTTTGAGGCTGAGCTCAGGGCCAGCCTGAACCACAAAAGCGAGACCCTGTCTCAAAAAAACCTTAAAAAAAAAAAAACAAAAAAAAAAAACACTTCTAGAACACAGTGGGCAAAGTGTATGTAGACCACAAGCAGAGGATTTTCATGAATTATGGAAATATTGCAGAATATGTAGCCCAATGGGCTAACACCTGATTCTGACAGTACTAAGAATATGTCTCACACCAGTGGTTAAGGTGGAGATGCTTTCTGTCCTGCGTCTTGAGCAATATCATATTCTTCTAAGACACATAATGCAGGAAAACTTTAACTGCAATCTTCCTTCTTGGACAGAGCATCCTGAGTGAATCCTCATCTTCCTTATCCAAAGAATTCCCTTTTGCTCCTAAAATTTAGAATCTAATCAGTTCCTATTTGTCATATTTTCTGCCAATCTCTAATCACCCAAAAAGAACACTGTTAGTAACTTTTGTCCCTAACTTTGTCTGCAACCCGGTATGGATTTCTTTAATAGCTTACATACAATTCATTAAATTTTCCTGGGTATAAAATAAGGGTAAAGTGAGTAGTGGGGAACAAACAATGAGAACTCTCAGGAATGAAAAAAAGTAAGAATCAAGATGTGCCATGTACTGGCACAAACCTTCAGTGTCGAATGTGATCACAATGTATATATAAAAGATACCATAAAATCAATTTTTATAAACCCCAAAACGATGAGAACTACTCTTGTTGTTTGGAACTGAGGCCACCCTTCTTTCCCAGGCCCCTGGCACTACATTTGAGACAAGTTACAATGAGTTTCTGTAACAACTAGCCTGTGTTTTTTCTTCTTTTTTTGGTTCTCATTTTCCAGTATTGGGGACTGAACCCAGGGCCCTACCACTGAGGCAAGTACTGTATCACCAAGATGCAGCCCCAATCCCAGGCCTCTTTCTTTGCACCTTACTCGGGAAGCTGCTACCTCTGGCCTGACATTTCAGGTTTGCTTTTCTTTCTCTGACACAGTGTACACGATTGGGCTCTCACCTGAACATGCTGCTAGGCCATTATCAGCAATTCCAGAGCAGTGCTGACAGCCTACAGTCTTGGATGCAGGCTTGTGAGGCTAATGTGGAGAAGCTCCTCTTAGATACTGTTGCTTCTGACCCTGGAGTCTTGCAACAGCAGCTCACAATGACAAAGGTAAGTCCGAACACAGACTATGATCATAGGATCAAGACCTTGGATCACATGGTTGTCACTACCCCAAAGAAAAGCCAATGCTTGAATAGACTAAAGTTGGTAGGTGGGATGCCACGGAGAATAGCCCTAAATGGAGATATTTATCCTAGTATCTATGACTGTTAATAAACAAATATTTATAAAACTGCTTCTTAGAATTAGCTTTAATTACTCATTTAGATGTTCTTTGTCTTTTTCATGGACAAGCAGAAGTTGCAAGAGGAACTGGCTGAACACCAAGTTCCTATAGAAAAGCTCCAAAAAGTAGCTCATGACTTCATGGAAATTGAAGGGGAGCCAGCCCTGGACCCTAAGCATGTTCAAGAAACTACAGGTATTAAGTAGTAACAGCAATATTGATCCCTTAATTCCTAGAATTAGCCTCTGTTCTACAAGATAACACAATAATGATAAACATTTTACAGCTTTCAATAGTTATAGCCCACTACAGCACACATGCCACAGGTTTGCCAGCACTGACATAGAACATTGTATTATACATGCATCAGGGTGCTTAGTTAGGAGCTGAGGTCATAGCCACGAATAGCCATAGACTTTGATCAAATAGCTGATCATCTGTTTTTGCATTGTTGGGAGACATTCACAATCTGGCTTCAACCATTTTTCCCAGGCATCTACCTTCTAGCCGCACCCTGCTTCCTTTATTTCCCAAGGAAACCAGTCATTTCTGTATTACATTCCCTGTCAAAGTTTTCCTGTTGTTTAGCTACTAGTGTTTATTCATGCGTACTGTGCATGATGAAATCTTGTTGATGCTTCAAGATATACCTGAGGGTACATTGTGATGATTCTAGTTAATAATAGTATATTATATGCTTGAAATTTGGTAGGAGAGTAGATTTTAAGTGTTCTCACCATAAAAATGGTATGTAAGGTAATGCATATATTAAATAACTTGATTTAGCCATTTCATAATGTATCTGTATATCTCAAAACATTATTTGTGTGTCATGTGTATATATGTCTGACTTGTCCAGAGGACAGAGAAGAGAGAGATGTACCTGAGAGATTATTTTCTTTGTAAAATCCTAACTACCATCTTCATCTCTCAAAAAAAGTAAAATGTAATTCCTTCTGAGTTTCTTTAGGACATACTTCTGTTACCAATAAAGCACTTACAATTTGGGGGTGGGGGGGTGACAAGGTCTCACTTTGTAGTTCAGGCTGTCCCTGAACTTACTTTGTAGCCTAGGCTAGCCTCGAACTCACATCAATCCTGTTGCCTTTGCCTCTGGAGCACTGGGATTATAGGCATGAGCTACTACACCTGCCACTGTGGCATGTGATTACTGAGGATCAAACTCAGGACCTTGCCCTTGCTGGCCAGGCACTGGAACCACTGAGCTAAATATCTAGCCCTATGATTTTATTTTTATAGCTAGTTAGAATTTGCCATCCTCTGCCCACACTCTTCTTTAGAGTCTGTAATTTAGAGAGCAAAAACTAAAGTCTTATTTTTTTGTTTTGTTTCTTTGTTTTGTTTTGTTTTGCTTGAAGCTCTTTTATCCTATTACTTTTAGTCTTCCACATCTAGCAGATTTCTTCTTCTTAGTAGATGCTAAATGACCAGTGCTTGTTAAGTTTGGCTCTAGTACTAATGCACTTCAATTATATTCCTTCTACTTGTGTTGCTACCAATCATTATTATAATTAATATGAACAGGGCTGGGGATGTAGCTTAGTGGCATAATGCCTGCCTGGCAAGCACAGGATTCTGAATTCAATCCCTGGTACCACAAAACAAAAGAAGAATAATATGAACATTTGAAGACATTAGTTTTTAAAAGCAAAAATAAAAAATAACATTCACTCTTACTTTTCTCACATCCTTGATTTTCCAGATTCCATACTCAGCCACTTTCAGAACCTTTCCTCCAGTCTGGCTGAACGCTCTGCTCTGCTACAGAAGGCAATTGCGCAGTCACAGAGTGTCCAGGAAAGCCTGGAGAGCCTGCTGCACTCTATCAAGGAAGTTGAACTAAATCTGGAAGGGGAGCAGGTGACATCATTGTCATCAGACGTCATCCAAGAATCCCTGGCCAATAGTATGGTAAGATCTTTATCACAAGAGTTTCCACATAAGGTGTGTTTCCCATGGGGCATAAATTACATACCGAGATAAGAATTAATCCATGAAATATATTTCTAGACTAGGGTATAGCTCAGTAGAATACATAGATATTTTTCCTTAGTGTCTTTTCCCAAACACTCTTTAGCCTGAGGAAAATGGTAATGACAAAGATAGTGGAATGGATGGAGAACTAAGGGGTTAAGACATGTAGCATTCTGAAAGCTCTGTTGCGATTCTCTAGCCCTTCCTTGGAAAGGAGAATATGAAATTATGAAAGATTTTTAATTTGTAGCTCAGGTTTCCTACAACAAGTGAGCCAAAAGCTGACAGGATTGTTCTTGATAACAGAAACTGAAGCAGGACATTGCTAGACAAAAGAGCAGCTTGGACGCCACCCATGAGATGGTGACCCAGTTCATGGAGACAGCAGACAGCACCACGGCAGCAGTGCTACAGGGCAAATTGGCAGAGGTGAGCCAGCGCTTTGAACAGCTCCAACTCCAGCAGCAGGAAAAGGAGAGCAGCTTAAAGAAGCTCCTGCCCCAGGCAGAAATGTTTGAACAGCTCTCTGACAAGCTACAGCAGTTCATGGAAAACAAAAGTCGGATGCTGGCCTCGGGGAATCAGCCAGATCAAGATATTACACATTTCTCACAGCAGATCCAGGTAAGAATATACAATATATGCGGGTGGGAATGTAGCCCAGTGGCAGCATGCCTGCCTGGCAAGTACAAGGTCCTGAGTTCAATCCCTAGTACCTAAAAAAAAAATTGGTACAATGTTTACTCCATTGGCAGAATATAGGGGAGAGACCAACATTTACTGAGCACGTACTGTACCTGTCAACTACTGGAAACTTTACCTGTGTCATCATGGAAAATTATCATAGGCATCCTCTAGACTAAGTGGTTTTTTTTGTTTTTTATTTGTTTGTTTTTAGAAAAACAGCTTAGATTAATTTTCACTCAGACTACATGTTCAGCCTGGGTCAACATGCATTTTCAGCTCACCATTCTATTGCCTCTCACGATAGGTGTTGATAGATTTGAGTCAGACTTCAGCATTCCTGTTTACTGCTGCAGGGAGACAATAACACAACAGAGGCATTTATATTTCATTAGTCCAAGCAAATTTCACATGCCCACATAACTTTTTCTGGGGTTCAGGAAAAGTCAGTGTAAGTCCGATGTATGTCCGGGTTCGCAGAAGGAAACAAGGCACTCAGGGATGAGATCCAGCAGGGAGAACAGCCTCAGAGGACTGAACCACCGAGCTGTCTTCCAACAGCTCTTTTATTATGGAGCAAATACAAAGTAGCAGTGCATAGGGGTAAAAACAGAAGAGGTGGGCTGGAGCATTTCCTGGGACAGGCCTTGAAGTTCTTCCTGACTCCTATCCC